>OX463859.1:21606303-21733592 GCA_949825065.1 Odontocerum albicorne | reverse complement strand
TATTATTTTTCTATTACAACAAAAATTTTTTCTTACAGCGATGCAACTGATATTTATAAGTGTTTTCATGTGTTCTGAATTGTGTTGGTTTTTTTGAAATTTTATTGATATTTTATCTTGTATTAACCTTTTAACTGCCGGCAGGTACATGTATGGCGGTACCCAGCACGCCGCGAATTTTACGACAAAAATAAAACCTTCTAAACATATCGTTATTGAAAGTGTAATAAAGTTTATTTTTAAACTTACCAAATAAATGAAGAGCGCGCCAGTCGTGCCGTCATTTATCCATAATCATAAAATTAATTGTTCATGGTGCAGGGTTGTCACAAAATTTGTCATAGAAAATATGAAAACTAAATTATATGTCAAAAGTAATTAACCGCTATACATGGAACACGAAATAAAACTGTACTCTGTAGACGAAAAATTATATACGCAAAACATCGATAGAAATTCGGGGATTCCTAAAAATCCCGGCAAATAAACGGCTATTACACAACCCTGAGCGCCATCAGTTGTTCCGACGACAAAGCTCTCTTTAATTTACGTTTAAAGTGGTAAAAACAAATTCTGTTTCAATTCTAAGTATGCAAAGATATTCACAATAGATGCCACTATGTGTTCAATATATTTGTACATTTTAAATAATTTATTTTCTTTAGTAAAATCCCATTTAAAACGGCGCGTCTTAAGACGTAATTTGTGTATGAGCGGCGCTCCGTTCACAGAAAATTATGCGTCTTAAAGGACACTAAAATGTCGTATATTGTTCTGATATAAATAAACACCAACACACTGGTTATCTGTCGGAGAGTCAAAGGAAGGCATTTCACATCCATACACTTTCTCATACAACCTCTACGATTTCTCACATTTCTTTCTTTCAAACTGCCTTTCACTCGATTCAACCACACTTTCCTTAGTCTTCCTCTACCACGCTTTCCAATCACATTATCACTCTAAATTTGTTTTGTTGGTATTCATTCGTTCCACGTGTTGTCCGTATTCATTCATTCCACGTGTTCAAACCACTTCATCAACCCTAATTTCACATTCACCCTTTACCACTAAATTCTGTATTCTATTATACATGATAACCCCATGCATTTTTCTCAGTTCACGTATTTTTGCAGCATTCATTCTGCTCCTAATCTTTCCAAGTACACTGTTTTATCTCATCCATAAAAAAGTTGCAGCATTAATACTTTTGTAGACATCTTAGCAGATTTTGATACTCTCCGGTTGGAGTATGCCAAAAATGCTACCAAAGAGGTACAGGGGCAATTGATGCTTTACTTTCTATATATAATGACAACCTCCTTGTTCTAGTTGGTAATACGCCTGTCTCCTAGCCCGGAGGTTGCGGGTTCAAATTCGGCTGGAACCCAGATTTTTATTAAAAGTATTCCAGTCTGTTTCCTCAAAGGCATCTTTAACAACTTTCTGGTTGATTGGAAGAGATTGCCACACAGCAATAAGTCTACTAGGTTATAATGTAAACAACGAACGTAAAACGTAGCTTAACACAATACTTTCATATTTTTTTCACTTTTACGACATTCCAATTTACCTTCAAAATATAAGAAATTTACATTATGTGATCATGTTTCGTTTGTTTTGTCTTTTAACGTAATATTTTTTCGAGCTTTAAATAATATTGCATCTGAACTATTGTATATGTATCATTCTTTTTTCAACCAAATTTGTAAATTAATTGTTTTAGCAGTTAACCATATATGATTACATATATAATAGTTATTTATAAACTATGAAGTCTAGTGAACATTTCTTTACATATAAATGACTACCAAATGGACGAGTTTATTAGTACTTCATACAATAAAAAAATAATGTCAATAACCATTAGGAACCTGAGAAATTAACTAATTTGGTTCTTTTCAAAAACTCCATAAAGATTTCTGAGAATCAAGAGATATTTTTTGCAAGAACGAGGAAGGTAAATTACTTTCACAAAAAATTAAACATGGTTAAATGAGAATGAAAATCTGTGGAATTTTCCACATTTATATCACTTTATGTTTAGAAATCATGATTAAATACATCATTTGTTTTATACTCAAATACAAAACTGATAAATAAAATAACTTTATTCAAAAAATAATATAAGTTATAATATTTTTGGGATTGCATTTCGAACAGACCATGTCATGATCTTATTGGGGTAGGCAGAGATAACATATATCTATAGTATTCAATTTCGATGCGTATAAATCGCTTCGGCCATCTGCATATCTACTCGTATTATTAAAACTTTTTCATTCTAACTCCTTTTAGAATTTAATTTCTTTGGTCATACTAAAATATCTTGTACCTTCTTAAAATTATTTTTATAAATATATTGCGTAGCATCGTATTTTTAATACATGTATTTGAAATTATTTCGTTTGTTAGAAAAGTTAAAGTAATGATACATTTCGCTTTTTTTTTTTTCGTTAATAGTTTTACCATTGCAATATCAAAAGAATATCTGCAAAGATTACAGTTAACAAAAGTTTTTTTTTGTGGCAACTTTGATGTATGGGAGTGAAACGTGGACATGGAAAAATACTGAGAGGACCCGAAAAAATGCTGTAGAAATGCGTGCATTGAGAAAAATACGTGGAGTAACAATGTTTGATAGAATACGGAATGAAGTGATGAATGTTAACTTAAGGTTGTGTTAAGTAATATGAAGAAGAGCACCCTGAGATGGTTTGGACATGTAGAACGAATGAATGAGAAAAGACACAAAACATTTATATGTAGTGAAAATTTGTGTGGAAGGCGTGTAAGATGAAGAACAAGGAAAGTATGATTTGATAAAAAAAAAGTGATTTTCTGAAAGAAGGAAAAGTAGGAAGTCAGAGAAATCGTAGAACTGTATGAGAAGATGTATGGATGTGGAAGAAGCGAAGGATGCGTGTCGAGATAGGTAAGCCTGGTCATCTGTCCTATCGGCCTACCCCGACTAGGAAATGGAGTGATGGTGTGTGTGTAATATTTTAATGTATTCTCTTGTGTTTTTGAAATGTGTCTAAATGTATTATGTACATACTACTACTCGTACGTTGCTATCAATAAACCTGTATTTTTTTTATTTTTTATTTATTTATTAAAATAAATTTTAGTGAAATTCTTAGATAGTAAAAACCAAACTTCAAAAACTTACCTGATATAGCGAATGCATTCAATTCCATTTCATATTTTAAGAAAAAAAATATTTCTTAACAGAAATTGAGAGCTCAAACGCACTTACCTGAAACAAATGCATTCATTTTAATCATTAATTTATAACGTTTGTACTCTAAGGTACGCCTTTTAATTAATACGATTTTAAAACGTAAATTTTATAATTAAGCTATTGAAAAAAAAAAAAAACTGTCGTTTTGAGATGTTAAAGCATCCTCACAAGTTCTAATCTTGTTCCTTCAAACTTTTATCTGTTTGGTGCCCTTAAAGCAGTCCTACGAGGACGAAGATTCACATCTGATGAAGGAGTAAAGACAGCTCGCAGCTCAGCCTCAAACATTTTTTCATGAGGGAATACGAAAGTTTGTTGACAGATAGACAAAGTGAATTGAAAACCAAGGAAATTATCTCAAAACTTATGTATTTTTGTAAAAATTGATTAAAATAAATTCTACAGCCAGAGTGCGGATAATTTTTGTTTCACCCTCGCACAATAGTTGACGACTATTAAATCTTAAATGTTTTTTAACCAAATATTTGTATACTTAGAACCTTGAAACTAATAGTTGACTGAATTGTGTTGTAGGTATTACGGATTGTATATTTGATCACGCTGTTAACCTGTCGCATTAGGCAGAAAGAGCCACTTCGCCTCTTCATATTCATACACTTTCTTATATAACTCCTACGATTTCTCCGACTTCTTACATTTCCTTGTTTCAAACTGTCGTTCACTTGATCCAACCAGATTTTATTTGTTTCTCCTCTTCCACGTATTTCACTTATATAAGCGTTGTATATTTGTTTTGTAGGTTTATCCTCATTTATTCGCTCTACGTGTTTAAACTATTTCAAAGTGCACTTCTTTATCTTACTGAATACATCAGCCTTAAGTTCACATTCACATTTAATAACTTCATTCCGTATTCTGTCATACGAGTACATTGTCATCCAATGCATTATTCTCAGTGCACGCATTTTTTCCTATCCCAATACAGATGACACAGACAGAGCGTCATACTTTCCTATCTCGATACACATCATTAGCTTCTTTTACATCCATACACCGTCTCATACAACTTCTACGTTTTTCTGACACGTTTTCATCTTTCAGAATATCATTCACTTGATTCAACCATACTTTCCATGGTATTCCTCTCACATGCCTTCCACTGACATAAGCACTATAGTATATCTATTTTGTAAGCTTTCCTCTTTTCATTTGTCCCAAATGCCCAAACAATCTCAACGTGCTCTTATTTATCTTACTTAACAGCCTTGAGTTCACATTCACATCTTATCATTTCATTCCGTATTATGTCATGCATTATTATCAGTGCACGCATTTTTACAGCAGCTTTTCAGCTTCCTTGATGCTTTATATGTTCACGTTTCACCTTTCAATTTAAACAATTCAAAAATGTTAATTTTCGTCAGTGTACCCATACGAGTATATGGTATGAGTATACTAGTTAACAACTCATAGTGCCTGAAAATAGTTTTGCAACTTATTTGTATTCCTGCAAGCTTTTAACTTAAAGAGTCGGTTCAATTTTGATGTCGTAGGTATTACGGATAGGATTTTTGATGGGTTTTTAGACTCCATTAAAACAAATTTCAACTTTGGAATTTCAATAGTCTCAAAACCCGGGGTCTTTATGTTCATTTACGAGTAAATACACGTCTAACTTTACTATCGCGGCACACATCTTTTGCATAAACTTATTCTCTTTGTCATATTTTTAATCTGTATTAATGATGGGTTCGAGTCCCGAGTTAGGGCGCCCTTGGGGAGAGTTTTCTATCTAAAGGGCGTTATATAAATTGTATTATTTTTATTATTATTACTATTACATTTGTATACATTATCATATTCCTCCTACGACTTTTTAAAATTTACTTTTTTTCAAAATATCGTTGACTTTCTTTTTTCATGCGTTCCGCATACCCAAAAATCTACTTAAAATTATTCGTCATGATTTAAAATCAAGTTTTAATAAAAAATGCAATTGTAATTTTTATTTTTGATGCACGTGTGTGATTTTTAATTTTTGATATACTCGTATTTTTGATATAATACATTAGCCATTTTTATTTTTGCTATACATGTGTCGATTTTAGTTCTGTGTATTTTGAGGCTTATCTGATTGAGGCTATTATCATTTAACTATTATTTTTTTTTAATTTCATTTAAGTGAAAGCTGTGGCCATTTTTTTCAGTGCCCATATTTCTACACTGAGTCGTTTTCTTGCATATTTTTTATACATTCGCATTTTTATTCAAGAAATCAAAGTTGATTCTAAAAACTACGATAGACAAAAATATTTCCATCAAATATGGTGAGAGCGATAATAAATATGGTGAGAGAGATAATAAATATGGTGAGAGAGATAATTTTTTCATAATTTTAGTTTTCATGTAGATTTACATACAAAAAACAATATAAAAAAATAAATTGTCTGTCCTTTCAAGTGATTTTAGAACTACACAATCGGATCCAAACTAAATCCTAGACGATACAAGTATGTAGAAAAACTCAATTTCAAAGGATCTCATCAATAAATGCTACATCTATCTGTCGTGTCCAGACCTTTTTTTTTCTTTGAAGATTTATTTCTCTGCCGTAAAATCCAATAGTAGATGTTTTGAATTTATTATACAGCTGTATCCATAGGGTAACAGTCAAGGTGTCATCTACTTCATAGAACTTTACTTTAAAAAACAGACACTTTACATACATTTACGTTTTGATCGTATTGTCTTGACGTCTCCTTTTGGGTTTTGTATCCAAGGACTTGGACTTAAAAAAACAATGATAAAAAACGCCCTTTTTAGGGGTGCTGTATTTGGATTTACACATTTTTTATAATATAATTCAACCATGAAAAACTGACTTTTTTTGCTTCATTTTTACGAACATAAAATTATTATTAAATTTATACAAAATAGCTTGGCGAATTTATTACCATGTATTTATCTCTCCGAACCTATCAGAGAGAAGACTGAAAGACAATGATGATTGAAAATATTGACCTGAATGATTGAGCTGGTAAAACGGCAGTCTTCCGACATAGAGGATACGGATTCGATTCTTATTACTTTAAGAAATTTCCCAGTAAAATCATTCTTCAAAATTAATAATGCATGATTTTTAGGAATAAAAATATGCTTTTGATGCACTTATTGCCTAATGACGTTTTTTTTTCATCTAACCAGATACCTATATGTTGACAGACCTTACGCAATCAGTCAGTCTAGAAACTTTTCTGGGTTCTACTAGTATCGAATCCTTAGCTGCGTAAAGCACGTGACGTTCTTCAAGATTTTCAGTGACTGAAATTATTTCTTACCAACCTTTTTTCCTAAAAGGTTTTCTGCAAAGTTTTATCTTTATAATTATTTATCTTTATATACCTTGAAAGTTATTTGAACCAGCTTAAATCTGGGCCTTGATTGAACTAACTATTTTGAAAGAAGGCAAGCTTCTTAAAGTTCAAATTTTAAAATGTTTCTAATTTAACATATTAAATAAGATACTTAAACTTAGCTTAATTGTCGAATTAACAGGCTTTGAAGTTTTAAGAGTAGGAATGTTTTAAAAGTAATACTGAAAAGAAGAACACTGGATCACAATTCTTTAATTATTAACTTAATAAACAACTTTATAAATGAGTAACTTTTTACTTTTAATGTGTATCGTTGAAACTTTCATTTAAAGTGTCAAAATTAAGAGGTTCTTTTTATGACCGATCGTTACATTGCTTTAACTATTTTTTTTTGTAATCAAATGTAAGTTTGACACGCGAATTCACACTGTTTTGGTTTTTGTTTGAAAAATATAAGTTTACACACATACCCATATGGTAACATTGTTTATGCGGGTGTATTTTTTTTTTGTGTAATATTTCTAAAGAAAAAGGTGTTACAAATTTGGGAAAATAGAGATCTCGCTTCGCTCTTCAACTGTATTTTCTTTATTTTGACATTTCTATTTTTAAGTTTTATTTTTTTGTATAATGCGAAGGTGTGGACTGAAAAGCATCGTTGAGGCCTTCTGTCGAGTTTTTTTTATCTTTATAACGAGGTGATGCCTGATTAGGTGGATTGAACAAGATGAGCTCATCAAACCTTTTGATAGTGTCTGATTAAAATTGTTTCATGTGAATTATGTGAAACATATGTAAATATGATATTTTCTTGTATGGCTTTGTTTTTGCTGTCAATAAACAAGTTCTTTGGCTTAAATTATAAGAATGAGATTTTAATGGGGCTATTTGTTTATTACTCAAATTAAAATAATAATTCATTTGATATCAAATAATTTGCCTGTGACTTTAAAAACTGTGTCTCACACCTACTTAGAAGACCCTCTTCTTAAAAGATAACTTTATAATAAAAAGACAATCCAAAAAAATAACAAAAGAGAAGCAATGTTGTGCCACCCTTGTTGATTAAGATTAACATAGATTCGTGTGTCAAAAAAATGTAGAACTCCATTGGTTGCATACAAAAACTGTAGAAGTCAATGGGTTGCATACAAAAATTGATTGGAAATGTGTGCAGATTGCTTTATGCTGATGATGTTAAAGGAGTACGAAGAGGCATTAAATAGTCTGATAATTAAATTGTATGAGATATATGAAGAGAAGAATCTGTTAATAAACGTTGTGAAATCCAAACTCATGGTGATGGAGAATTATGAAAGGAAGAGTAAATGTGATATATTGGCCAGGAACGAAAGATAAGATAGAGCAAATTGAAGAATTCTACCAAAAAAAGGTAGTATTTTCTTAGTTGATTAAAAAGTTACAAGGGATATTGAAGGGCGTGTAAAGATAGGAAAGAACGCCAATGAACTTCTTAAACATATACACTTGAACCGACAGTATCAAATTCTACTAAAACTATTGTCCACGATAGTATTTTTAGTACAAAATTAGATGTATGGGAGTGAAACGTCGACGTGGAAAAAAGCTTAGGACGTAGACGTTGAAGAAAAGGAACCGAATAAATGCTGTAGTAATATGAGAATAATATATAAGGTGACAAAACAGAATGAAGCGTTTAAGGATCATTGTGAATTAAATACTGATGAATTAAGTAAGGTGAAAAAGGGTACTCGGAGATGATTCGAGCATTTAAAATTAATTGATGAAGAGAGACAAATGAAACACATATACATTTCTAATATGAAAGAAGATCAAGGAAAATATGGTTTAACCAAATTAATTATATTTTGTCAGAAATTAATTAAGAAAGTTAGAGTAACCCTACGATTATTACAAGAAATTGTAGGACTGTAGAAGAGGCAAAAAGTATGTCGCGGTAGGAAAGTCTAAAATTTTGTTGTATCTACTCGTACCTAACCCTACTGGGGATTGGTGCGATGGTAAAGGGTATTTCAAATTGAGCAGTGTTTTTAATTCTTGTATAAAATACAGATTGTGTCGCGAACTTGCCTGGGACTTGTGACATTTGAGAAGTGTAATGTATGACATTTATAAAAATGGAGTCGTATACAATACAATAATGCGTTCAAATTAATTAATGATTTTATGTATTGTAATCTCCGGAAACTGTGATGTTAATTGACCACCAAAATCATGTGATCTGACACCTTTGGACAATTTTCTCTGGCGTTACGTGAATAGCCAGGTCTATAAGAATGACCCCAATCAATTCCTGAACTGAAGGACGAAATTATTCGCGTTATCGATGAGTTAAAATCGCAATTATGTCAAAATGTCATCGAAAATTTTGACAAAAGAGTGCCACATCTGTGGAGCTGCAAGAGGTAGACATTTGGCAGATATTGTTTTTTGTGTTTAAATGTATTATACTTCAATGACCAATAAAAAGTTAGACTAGTAAAAAGACCAACCACTTACATTATACTTCAATGACCAATAAAAAGTATTTTGAAATCAATGCAAATTGTGTGTTTTATTATAAAGTTAAAAAAAATTGAATAAAAAAACCGCTCAATTTGAAAAAGAAGAATATATCGATAATGTAAAAAAATCAAAAATGAAATCTGTACGGAAAAATTGTTCTTCAAAATTAATTTATATTTTTCTCACAGAATAACTTCTTCCAAGTATTGATATTACTTTTTTTACTTCAGAACTCTTTATATTTTCTTTTCATGAAAATCATTTTTGTGAAACTTTATCAAGATGAAATTTTTTATTTAGAATCTGAACTAATAAAAAAGGAAAGCTGAAAAGAGAATTATTATGAGACAACGATAAAACTATGGTTATAAATTCTTCCGGGCTGTTCTTTTTAACGTCAGAGCAAAAAATTCAATAAAAAAAGTCAAAATAAATATTTGTCTTCATCCAAGACAACTCGATACTTGATTTTTTTCCTTAAATAACAACTCCCAAGATACGAATATTTTATCTGGTCGATGAACTGAGAAAATTAGGGATAAGTTCACATAATTATGAAAAATCTTTCAGTCAAATATATTCGAAGATTTTCACGACTGTTTTTCAGAATTGTTGGCCTGTTGATTGAGCAGCCGTTATCGTCAGGGCATTATTGAAAACCATTTCCGAATAAAGTGCAAAGCAAGATGCACCTACTCAGTCACTTACATTCGCGAGCGCAATATGAACACTTGTTTGGCACGCTTAGCCACCTATAGGAGGCGCACATGATAAATTCACTCTCCTACGCTGGTTGCCACTTGCGTGTTCACGTGGTGGTTGTGAAATCGGGTGGCTCAGCGTGCCAAATGCGTGACAATCTTTCCCCTCCCCGTCTCCTAAAACAGGAACCAAAATATCCAATTAAATATCATATCAGTCAGAAATTATCCGATGAAGGAGTAAGGCGTCCTACCATTGGACCGAGACTCCGAACGAGATATTCATCACTTGGCCGTGACAATCTTGCGACGACTAAGTGGGTATTTGTTGCGTGTTTACCATAATATATCTTAATTTTTTTTGACATTGTCTTGAAGGTAAAGGCTGCAACGTCTTCGGAACATCGATCATCATTTAAACTAACTCAACACGGCAACAGCTCCAAAAAATATTTTTAACCTTTCAGGTGAATATTATTATTTTATACCATATCAATACAATTTTTTTATAAGTTTTATAGATTATTTTTTTAGTTTGTTGATAATAGTGTATAAGGGTTTCAAGTGGAAGCGCTTTTGATGAGAATTTGTTATTTAAACAGTGCTACGAGTATATAAATAGTCTTTTTTATAATTATTTTTCAAGGTTTGAGTTTTTTCTCTTTTTTTATATTTTTTAATTATGGATTTATATATTATTAAACATACAAAGTGTTACCCGCTTCTCAAAATGGGAAAATAGTACATGAACAACAGTGAATGTAAGATAATGTAGAATGATGTGGGATAGACTTAACATTACTATTGCAAAAAAAACAAAAATCAATTATTCTACAAACAGGGTCAGGATAACAAATACAAATATCAATTAGCATAAAGTACACAAACATTATATAATCATAATCTTACAATATTTCGACTTCGAAGCTAAATTTTTCTTTTAATCTTGCGATTCTAAATGTGCACCCAGCTTAAGTTTCTAGATGTTGTTGAAAAAAATATGTATAGTAAAACCTCGATCGATCGTTCTTGAAATAATGTTTTTTTCGTAAAGGTCGTTTATTTCATCCAGTCCTGAAATAATTGTATAAAAAGACACGCAAAAACAGATTGAACACGCATTGATTGTTCCTCTATGCATAGTTTTACCGCAACATTATTTTAGAATATCGCAGTGTTTTGTACTATTTTACTTGATCAGTCGTTTTTATGTTAATTATATTAAAATCATTGTTCGTTACCAAATATAATTGCTTTGTTTAAAATAACATAACTGCACTATTAATTAAAAAGTTGAACATTCGATATACGTATGTTTCAATTGATACTTTACGCTAGTTACCAATGCCGCTTCCACCATGTTTAAATATTTTTAGAACATGTAATACTATTTATCTTCTTATAGTTCGGCATCTATTCTTCTTCTTCTTCTTAAACTTTCTATAGATTCAAGAGTCTGTTACTGCAGGATTGTTCTCCTGTGATGCTGAGCTCCAGCTATCTCTCCATCGTTTCGGGGGTCTCCCTGGTGGACGCCGTCTATCCGGCACCCCATGCAGAGCTATGTATGGAATTCTTGTGGAATTCATTCTCTGTACATATTGATACCAGTACCCTCGATGCTGTCGTCCCCATCTGATCACATCTTGGACATCACAGATCTCTCGGATTGTGGTGTTACTTACGCGATCACGCAAAGTCTTCCCAGCAATAGCACGTAGAGTTCTCATTTCCGTTGTCCTTAGCATAATTTTTGTCCTGACAGTGTCCGCCCTCGCTTCGATGCCATATGCGAGGATAGGTCGCACACAGGTCTTATAAATGCGTACCTTACTATCCGTTCTCATACCTTTATTCCTCCATATGACATCTCTCAGGCAGCCCGCCACAACTGCAGCTTTATCTACCTGAGGCCTTACTTCTCTGGGGAGGTCATAAGAGCTGAGCAGTTCACTACCAAGATATCTGAACTGGGTTGCTTGTTCAATTGGCTCGTCACGTACTGAAATTCTGCACTCTAGTGGATCTTTGGAGAATGTCACGCACTTGGTTTTTGCTACGGAGATAATCATATTGTACTTTGAGCAGGATTAATCGAACTTTGTGAGCATTCTCTGTAAGTCATTTTTATTGTCAGCTATGAGTGTAGCGTTGTAAGCATAATAGAGAATTCCCACCGCTTCCCGACCAAGAGTGTACCCCAGCTTGAGAGATGCAACCTCTGCAATGATATTATCCATTGTGCAGTTAAAGAGAAATGGGCTTAGGGTATCGCCTTCTCTGATTCCAACCGATGTTTTTATGGCTTTAGTATATTTCCGATTTGCTCTGATTTTTGTGTTACTATCCAAATTGATCTCTCTTATGACATTAATGAGTGATGGAGGTATTATTTTTATGGATAAAGTTTTCAGAAGGTCCTTCAACCGAATCCTGTTGAAAGCATTTGTAAGATCAACTAAACAGAGTTAGGCTGGTTTGTTGTATTCTTATGCTTTTTTTTTTATTTGTCTAAGAGTGAATAAAGCGTCGGTAGTAGAGCGGTTTTTTTCTGAATCCGTGCTGTTCCTATCTATTTGTAATAAGTATTTCAAGTTTTTATTTTCATTGTGAACAATTTAAGAGTAGAACACAGCAAGGATATTCCTCTGTAGTTTTCAGGATTTGTTTTCTGGCCCTTTTTGTTTTGTTTCCCGTATATATCGCTTATATCGGCATCTATTGTTTCCCGTATATATCGCTTAGTAAAATAAGTTCCTCGAAGAACGATAAATAGAGGATTCATTGTATTTGATATTCAAAAAACACTTAATGCCTTTACATGCTGGTATTCGACAAAAGTGTATTCGTATATATAAACGTTACTGTCACAACAATTCCAAACTGCTATTAATCTTATAGTTTCTTTTTGATAATCCTTCTTTCACCTCCACCCCCTTCGAAAGATGGCGATGCAGGTTATGAAGTTCCTCTTAGATTAGGCAGCTGGTGGAGCAAGACATTTCCCTGTTACGGCCTAGTAGTCATATTCTTTGAATCGGAGATGTTTCAAAGAAGTGTGAAAAACAGATTTCAAAGATTTTGAAATGGATTCTGATTATTGGGAACTTTGGCTCAAAACTATTGAAAGTAGTAATATATGCACCAAAAGGAAAAGATGATTTATGGTACTAATTGGTTAAGATAACAGGAACGGAATAGATAGAAAAGGCGGTCAATCTCAGGCATGTTTGGTGGTGCAGTGTTTGTGCTCCATGCCATGAATTTCTCAATTGTTGGTATATTTTTAAACGCATTCAATTTTTGATTGATGATTTATATATCTAAATCTCGATCGCCACGTTAGAAAAATCACTATGCAAGTTGAACAACGCGGAAGAAGGCAATTTGATAGACTAAGACAGAAGCTTTTATAAAACGTGGGTATAAAAGAGGCTGAGAGAAGGACACGCACTGAACAGCAAGTAGTGTCGGCAATCGAGGCAAAATATTAATTAATTTAATTATAAGATTCAAACTATTTTTTTGGTTGATGTTAATTTAATTTAATTTGGTTAATGTTAATTTTCTTGAGTTATATTTCAATCGAATCGGTCTTTTTGTTGTGAATGTCAAATAGAACAAAAACCCTAAAATTAAATTGAGTTTTCATAAAAAAATATAATTCATAGTCTTTTCGTGCAAACTTTGATGTATGGGAGTGAAACGAAAACGTGGAAAGAGATTAAGAGGAGCTGACTAAATGTTGTAAATATGTGTGTTGAGAAAAATACATGGAGTGGCAATGTAGGACTAAATACGAAATTAACTTATTAGGTATGTATGTGAACTTAAGACTGATGTGTCCAGTAAGATAAAGAATAAGACGCTGAGATTGTTTAAGCATGTATAACGAATGAATAAAGAATAACCAACTTAACAGATCTATAGTGCAAAGATGAGTAAATGGAAAGCGTGTGAAAGTAAAACCAAGAAAATTATGATTGGATCAATTGAATAATATTCTGAAAGAAGGAAACGTAGAAAGTCAAAGAAAATGTATAAGTTATATGGATGTAACATAGGCTAAGAATGTTTGTCGAGATGGGAAGTAATGACGCGCTGTCCTCTCTGTCTACCCTGACAGTTAAAGCCAACGGCACGTATGTATTTCAGTTAAAAGTTTGTCTGACTCGAAGTGTAAGAGATGTAGGTAGCGTATACAACTTCAGGAAGCACTTGGAAACAAACCTTTTTTGGATTTCTCATCAAAATTCATGACATATAATTCATTACACCTCAAGCAGAGTGTATTACTTTTATATATCTGAACATCTAAGATATTTCTTTGTAGTTTATCTTCCCTTGGTAAGTTTTCTTCGATTTTCTTACTTAATATGTTTTTCTTACCCAATATATGTCGATGTGGGGAAGTTCTTAATCTAATGACCGCATGTACCACCCTCCTTCCCTTACACTTAACTTTTTTGATATATTTTTGTGGGTTTGAATCCCGAGTAAGAGGATCCCTGAAAAGAGTCTGCTCCCTGAAAGAGCCTGCTCCCTGAAAGAGTCTGATTCCTGAAAGGCGCTACATAAAGTGCCCTTTTATAAATATACATTTTCCGTTTGTTTGTTCTCAAGCACCGTTTTATAACAGTTAGAAAATGTTATTAAAAAAACTCTGAAAACGTGCTTGACATGGTTTCATCGTCTTAACTTTTTAAGAGTATAATATAAATAACTTCTTTTAACGACCCTTCCATAATGCATCAGCTTTTAGAATCTTTGAGATTTACATCAGAGACAAACACCTTTTTATCGAAATGTACCTTCGATAATATATAGGAAGATAAATACTTCAAAGCTTAGCTTAAAGCTCGAAGTAATTGAAATTTCAGACTTGGCAACCGTTTTGCATTACAGGGTCTCAAAATTAGCATATACTCGTGTCACCACTACCCCTGATCTATATATTTTACATAGAATTTAGATATAATAATCAAAAACCGTTTTTGTCATAAAATAAACATACATATATATACTCGTACATATCAATACACCATTTCCTTGTCGGTGTAAGAAGAGAGGGCAGGGCGCAAGACTTTCCTATATTAACAAATATCCTTCGCCTCTTCTGCATCCATACAACTCCAACGATTTTTCTGACTTTGTGCATTCTGTTATTTCAAAATATTCAGTTGACCCAACCATACTTTTGTTGGTCCTCCACTACTTAATCTTCTACTCACATTTGCAGTGTATATGTTTTGGGTTTTCCTTCATTCATTCAGTCTATGTGCTCAAACCATTTCAGAGTGCTCTTCTTCATCATACTGAACACATCAACCTTAAGTCGATAATCATCCCTTATCATTTAACCCCATGTATTCTTCTCAAGCACGTATTTTAACATTTATTTGGCTCCTTTCAATATTTTATCCCTTCATGTCTCACTCCCATATATTATGGTTAATACTTTAACTTAGTTTTATAGATATGAATTATTATGAATATTTAAAATATAAATACATACAAAAAACTTTATTTTTTAACTAAAATGAGAATTTAGAATCGAAAGAAAATTTAGATATGAATAAAAAAACAATAAGGAAGAACATTGGATGGCAAAGTATTTTTTTAACCGACTCTTAAACATAGTTAATGACGGCGCAAGTTAATAACTTTTTCAATGGATGGCCATCAGTAGTGTTTTTGAAACTTAATCAAAACAAAGTAGGCGTAGCTTTCAATTTTACTGAAAAAAAAGTAATGAGTTTAATTTATCTTTAAAGAATAAATGCTGGAATAAAGAAAACCTTGAAATGAGGTTCAATAATTTTCAGTAAAAAAAAAAACAATTTTAAGAATACTCAAGCGACTTAGGTTGGAATACAAGTATTTTGTAGGGATTGATAAATTATGAATGATTACACCCCGTACAGTTTTTTATTATACAATATCCCCCACACAAAACTTGTATTATTTGAGATGAAAGATTTTATTAAATGAAATATTTTAACAACCAAAGTATTTTTTTTCCTTCACAATTGAACCGATTGAAGTTGTTCGTGAAACCTTTTAAAAAAAGCTTAACATACACACCATTATGCTGAATCTCTGTTACAATTGGCAGACAGGACATAACGCCATTTTTTATCACACTGTATTGATTTTTTTCTTTACGGGCATTTCATACATATTGTCGGCCTCCGTAGACAATTGGTGTCCTGTCTTCAAAACTAATGATTATGGATTCAATTCCTGTTAGAACATTACTTATTTTAAAAGAAGTTCCACTTTATAACATGATTTGCTTTGATTAGAAGATATTGCCACATACCAATAATCCTACCGGATGATACAATGAACAATTAAGTGTCATATACAACAACATCAAGCTATTTCCTTGTTAGGGCAGGTAAGGAGGACTATTCACCAAATTTTCGTATCGCAACGTCCTCCACATCATATATCTTCTCCTACAGTTTGTTTGGTTCTATTTCCTCATTATCTTTCCTTTTTAAAAATTTCATTCACTTGACCCAATGCCACTTTTGTCTATTGTTCTCTACCACGACTCATGTTTGCATTATAAATTTCTTTATTGTTTTTTGTAATCCGTCCGTTCAACTTGTTCCAACTATCACAACGCACTTTTTTCCAGCCTACTTAACGTATCTGGTGTACGTTAAGATCACCTTAATCCTTCCTGTGCGTAGGTTAACCGAACATTTCCCCATATCGATGGGGCCTAAAATAGTTGAAAAAACAAAACCACGGAGTTCGATTATTAGTTTTGCATCCACCAGAAGTATCTTAAATTTTTATCTAGTTCATTTGAAACGATTTCCATCTGGTAATAGACCAACCATACCGTACTACACACAATGTTTTTTTTTGTTTGTTCTGTTTTTGTAATTGAAATGAATTTGCCATTGAACGTGTTGGCAATACTAAACCACGTGCCAATAAACAACAACGCACACGTACTCAGCGTGTGGGAATATTTTTACCAGATGAACTTTTTCATCCGACTGAGACCCTTATTTACTTTATTTATTTTTTGAGTTCTATCAGAAATCGAACTCGAAATCCCCGATCGGAAGTAAAGCATCTTACCAACAAGGCCACGAAGATCGTTACTTGACCATTAAATACATTTAACAGAAATGATATAATTACGCGTGCAAAATTTAAAAAGCTTTTTTTATTTACATTGTAAACCTGAAAATTATTTACGTCGGTCATGTACGTTTAATTCGACATAAATATACATCCAATTTATCATTTTTAGGTACATATAAAGCGCTTCTGACGTTTAATCAATGTTAATGTTTAATGAGGATGCTTCAGCGAATTGATGTGGGAATTGGTGATGTCAGTCATTAAAACATATAAATACACTTTGACGAATATTAGTAAAGTTGTTTAAAAAACACAACTTCGCAGAATAAAGGGATGAAAACTTTTTCAAAATAAAGTTAATTAATTAGAATAAGGGATATGTTATTCACACAAGATATAACGCTGGATTCGTAAACGATAAAACAATATATGATATATTTTTAATGTCTTACTTTATTGTTTAACACTATCGTTGTGTGATATACAGAACGACCTATCGGGGTGGTTGCCATTTGGCAAAAGTAATAATAAAAAGACAATTTTTATAGCGCTTTTCAGAGCGCAGACTTTCCTGAAGGGCCTTCTAATTCGTATGCCAACCCACTTTTATTGCCAAATTAAAAATATTACCAAAAAATTTATGTAAATTAAATTGAAGGGCAAATGGCTGCGGTCATTACATAAGGTACTTCCCCACACCAACTCTCGTTAAAAACATATTTGGTAAGAAAATCGCAGAAAATTAATCAAAGAAATTAAAACTACGAGTATATAGAAATCTTTTTACATCTTCTGATATATATGTTAAAAATAATACATTCTGATATAGGTGAAGTGTAGTGTAAAGGTAATGTTTATATATAGCCATAAATTTTAATAAGACTCCCAAAATATTGCCTTCAAGAACTTCTGAAAGCTACACACGCCACCAATATGGGCGAAAGTGAAAATAAGGAAGACATGAAAGAGGTCTTATAACATTTTAAATTATTTATTATTATGGTGCCCCTCAATATATTTTGAAGATTGTGAATGGAAAATTCATTTTCATTGGACCCATTGATCAAACCTTTGGGCCTAAAACCACTGGAGCAGACCCTGAAGTGGCTTTCGCACGTGTTTAACGTGCGCGTGTATTGTTAACATACGAACTAATTTACTAGACTGGAACCCTTTTGTAAACATCGGAAATCGAACCCAAAACCATGTGTCCTACCAGGTAGATCATCAGTTATGTAGCTTTTTCATAATTCAATGATATTTGGTATTCATTTCCGTATTATTCATGTTTAAACTCTTAAAACCACGTCATTATATACTAATGATGAATATTTCGAATTGAGAAATGTGACAGGTACAATTTCGTGGGTGGTTAAGAAGGAAAATTCTAATGCAAATAGAAAATGTCCCTTAAACTGTAAGTTTTACCCATAAATTTGGTCAGGATTGGGGCTCGACTAATTGAGATCTGAAAACCACAGAGCAAGTCAATATTCGTGTTAATTAGTTTACATACGAAAACATTACGTCTCAGGGATAAAGCAGATACGTTAAATATCAAACATCCCGGCTTTTACGAGTATTTGAGAAACTTTTTACATCACCCCGCCATGTCCCTTGCGAGGTAGGCAGAAAAAAATATCTTCAAACTTTTCTATTCAAGCTCTTATAGTAACTTTCATGTTTTTTTTTGTACCTGGCGAGCTTATTGCCACTTGGTAATCTCTTCCAGCCGACCAGAAATATGTTTTAATGGGCCTTAAGTGAAAACAAGACTGGAATACCATTTTTTTAAATCTGGTTTCCAGCGGAGATTGAACCCGCAACTTCCAGATCGGCAGGCAAGCGTCTTACCACCAGACCACGAAGGTTGTCTTATATAATATATTATGCATACTTTTTAATTTTTTATAGTTCTCACTTAACTTTTTTCAAAATCTGATCCACTTGAACAAGCTAGGCTTTCCTCGGTCTACCTCTTCACCTTGTATTTCTGTCTTCTTTACTCGTTTATTTATTCTTTCGTTAATCATTATTTTCACATATCCGAATCATCTCAAAGCTCCTTTCTTCATCTTATTCTAAAACATTTATTTCATTCAAGCATTATTTTGTATGCCTTCATTTCACTTTCTTTCATACATTGACAATTAAAACAAATTTCAAAGTGCACGCATCTCCACAGCATTAATCATACTTGTGTCATTCTGCCAAGTTCATATTTCCCTTTCATGCGTCAAGGTGGGCACTATCACACTATGATGTATTTTCATATTTGTTACTTTTGATACAACGTGATTGTCATATATTACAGAAAGAGCTTCATTTACGTTAAGAAACAGTGTGGTAGAAACAGTGTGGTAGATAAACAAATATTACAAACGATTAGCGCTATGGTTCAGTGATAAGCATGTTTATTTAGCATACAGGTATTCCGGGTTCGATTTTCAACAGTTTCTAGACTGATTTTACTTACTTAGAGATAGTTTTTGTATTCTTTAATATTATACTTTCATTGTATATAGTACAATAAAGCGGGTGTATTGTTATATGTTCAACTCTTCCTACTAACCAGAAATATGGCACAGAGCCCTAAAAAAGAAAACTAGACTTAGTCACTTATAGAAAAAACATAATCGGAAATCAAACCCAGGTTTGAAAGATAGTGTTTAACCGACAAGACCACGCAGGTCATAATTTTTCACAAGTGATTATGGTTATCCTGGCGGTTATAGCTGCCTTATTTAAAAAAAATGCAATAATTTTAAGGTAAATTCTTGAATCGTTTTATAAATTTCGTTTTTTTCTACAAATAACAAAACGTTTTTTTGGAAAATCACAAAATCAAATACTTATTTAAGGGCCACACTGACTTTATTTCCTATCGCTACACCTCGTTCGATATCTCTCTCGTAACTCTTCAGACGTCTGAGAAACTATAACCAAACTAACTTAACGTACTTAAAAAAGTATTTTCTCAGATGGTGAAAGAGTTACTAGAGATATCGAATGACGTATTGCTGTAGGAAATAAAGTCCATGAGGCATATAAACTTATCTACTTGAACTGGATAGTATCAAAATCTGCTTAGGTGAGAGTCTATAAATGTATTTTAGTACCAACTTTGATTAGTGCGAAGGAAAAATGAACGTGGAAAAATACTGAAAGGAGCCGAATAAATGCTTTAGTAATGCGTGCATTGAGAAGAGTATATGGGATGACAATGTATGACAGAATACGGAATGAAATGATTAGATATACATGTGATGTGATAATTATTGATGAATGTGATAAAGATTAAATTAGTATATTTAACTATTTGTTTATGGAAACATCATGAACATTTTTTGCAAAAGACTGACAGAAGACAACAAGTGAGTGCTGCTATTTTACAACACCACAATCAAAATGCATATATGGAGTCAAAGCATGGTCCATAATTTTTAAGGAAATTTGTATTTTGTCTCTACTTGACATAAAACTGAGTCGATTAGCTAATATCGACCATATCCACAGGTAAGGTAATCTAAAAATAATCAATAACGTATGGGAGTCCAATTCTATAGGAGCCAGGTGGCTTAGTCAGTTGACCTAGACTAAGGTTTTTGAGTTATATACTACTGAACTTGCAAAATTTGCACAATCATTGAAATTAGATAAGCATTAGACACTAAGACGCAAAGATTTCGAGCTGATTATGGTAAGTTTGAGCATGTATAAATAGAAACCACGGCAGTTGCAGGGTCAGGCGATATTACTACTAAAACTTGATACCTCAACCTTTAGAAGTTTATCATAAGAGCTGATAAAAGGCGTGTTGTCTCGTTATACTCTGAAATGTTGAAAATTGGAAATTTCGTGGGTATCAAGTATATTTTGAAAAAATAAATTAAACTTTACTTTGATGCGCTCTATAAAGAATTTCTTCCATAAACAGACATTTTTTATTTAAAAATATGTCAACTGTGTTATGTTTATTTATTGACATTTTAGAATATAATGAAAGAACGCGTCTTTTATCGGCTCTAATTGACATACTACTGAATGTAAAACTATCACATTTTAACAGTAACATTGCTGCGGTGAGCGTGGCTAGCAAACGTGTGCAGGGAAAAAACTTGAAGACCTTAGTTTGGGTCATGGAGGCTTAAGTTCGTTAGGAACTGTACAACCATCCGAGGGTGAAGCCCTTACTTACTTGAAAAAAACACGTTTTAAGTTAGAATGTGATATCAGTAAAACAAATCCTCATTAAAAAACTCGAATACCTAGACACATACCAATTACTACTAAACTCCTCTCATCCATGATTATTTATACAATCTAAAAAAGTATATGTTCTAATACGATATTTAGAAAATCACATGCTTTAAACACGAACCAAGCTGAACAATGAACTATTCAGAAAAAGCGCCATTGAGCAAAAAAACATATCCCGCCCTACGGCGATGAGTTCATATCTCCACACATTTACATTACAGGGAATACTCAAGAAAAAATCTCCCCACACTTAACTTAGATTATATCAACCTTTCTTTAATTTTTTTCTCTAGTAAAATGATAAGTATAAAATAAAAACTACTTATCATTTATATTCTTTGTTAAATTTTTTTATGAAAACCTATGTTTGTAATCGATGGAATTTAAAAGACCAGTGTCAGGTCAATCAAAACAGAACAGTCTGCTTTGATTATTCGAAATGAGAATATACCAGATAAACCTGCAAAACAGATGACATAGTCAGATGAAGCAGAAAATGAAAACAGCATTGGCGTGACCATGTAGATAGGATAGACAGTGGTGGAATCCCATACATAGCGGCGCATGAGATTCCCGGAAGACATCGCATGTCAGGAATGCCACCAAAAAGATGGAAAGAGAGCTAGCTGGTAATCTAATTTCAAAGAATAATTTTCACAATTAGACACATCCAAGGTCAAGAAAAATATCAAGAAGAAGAAAAATAAGACTTATATACTCGATCCTAAATATCTAAAAAAATATATTTGTCAAGTCTTTTATCGAAATTGTTTGCCGAACCTTTCTGTGAAATCTAACCAAAAAATACAGGAATATATGGCGTTATATTGACAAGATTTGAATTTTCGAAAAAAACAAGTTCTGCTAATAAAAGATGTAAATATTCTCCTCAAGAAAGAAAAAATCGTTACTTATTTGCTCTAGCGTATAGTTTCAGCTTACGTTATGGCTTCACCTGTATTATCCTTCACGAAATTAATATCCTGAAACGAAAATGTGTATTCTTTGTGACGTACATTTGATTATTTGTGTTTGGGTATTGTTTCAATTTCTGTAATCAATTTTCTCCTACACATTTTCTCTAACTTACGTTCTAGAGGAAAAGACTTTGAAAAATTACCTCGGTTGGGAATTACTGGATTAAAACCCTTAGAAAATAAGATTTTTTTCTTAATTTTGACTGCCTCCATTTAACTGCGTCACTCCCCACTATGTGAAATGGTAAAAATTCAATGGTGACGTCTTTTCAACCCCCCCTTTTTATAATTTAAAATATATCTCAGGATTTTCAATTCAAAAAACAACTTACACATCAAAGTCAATAAACATAATAAAAACATACTTTTGAGCTCAGTTATGATCATAATTTTATAATATTTGAAGACTTATTCCCAATGTCAAAAAGGATAGGACGAACCACAATGAAAAAGGAGCTTTTACTTAGAATCTAATAAAGAATGTTTATCTTGTGAGATATTAAAGCAAAATTTGTTGAAATCAAATATATGAGGCCTATGAGAAAACTAAGAAATAAACTTTATTAACAAACATCGTAATAATCTAATATCAAATAACATTACTATACATTTAGATCAAAAGGTCACTTTTATGATCAAATTTTATAAGTAGAATTGAGAAACGAATCTTTAGATGGTTTGGCCACATTAAGAGAATAATCTTCTTCTTCTTCTTCCTCTTGGTTTAGGTCGTATGACCTGTTTGTGACTGTTGGCTGTCCTGGGATGATGACGTCCAGCTCTCCTTCCCCCTTTTCGGCGGCCTTCCTGGTAATCTCCTGCTGTTAGGGTTTTCAGTCTTAGCGATTTATGCCAGTCTTATATCCTCCATGCGGTCCACATGATCCCTCCAGAAGTACCTTATGTTTCTTCCCCACCTCACTTTGTCTTCAACACCACAGACAGACCTTATCGTCTCATTTTTGATCCGATCTCTAAGAGTTCTGCCTGCGATGGAGCGTAGGGTTCTCATTTCTGCCACTCTAAGAAGGTTTTTAGTCCTGTTGGTATCGGCTCTTGCTTTTATCCCACATGTCATGATAGGGCAGACGCATGTCTTATATATCCTGACCTTACTTTCGGTTAGCATGTGTTTGTTTCTCCATATAGTGTCCCGCAGGCAGCCAGCCGAAGCTGTCGCTTTATTAGTGTGTGCTCGTACTTCACTATATAGGTCACTGTTACTGGAATAATGAGTTATTTTAATATCTACATATTTAAGTTTGTTTAACATCTGCATGGATTGATGTGTGAAGGAGGCACAGAGGTCAATGGGCTGCATATAAATGTCGAATTGAAATGAATGAGTATGTTAACGAGATGGTAGTTAAAGCGTTTAGTTATGAAAAATTGCTGAATCTGATAAGTAAATTGTATAAGAGATGTAAAGAGAAAACCTGAGAATGAATTTTTCGGAACCCAAAATCATAGTAAAAGAAAATTGTGAAAGGAAAGTAAATGTGATATACAAGTGAGTAATGAAAGATTAGAGTAAGTGGGACAATAATGATAATTTGGTAGTATTTTATCAGATGATGGGAAGACTTACGACGTATAAAAAAGAACGTGTAACGATAGGAAACACAGTCAATGGATCAATAAAACATACACGATACGTGACAGTCAGATGGAGCTGAAAATTGATGATTAGTTCATATCTCACACATTACCTTTTATGTCTTATATCACCTTCATTTTAAGGAAACACAATCAATGGATCAATAAAACATACACGATACGTGACAGTCAGATGGAGCTGAAAATTGATGATTAGTTCATATCTCACACATTACCTTTTATGTCTTATATCACCTTCATTTTAAGGAAACACAATCAATGGATCAATAAAACATACACGATACGTGACAGTCAGATGGAGCTGAAAATTGATGATTAGTTCATATCTCACACATAACCTTTTATGTCTTATATCACCTTCATTTTAAGGAAACACAATCAATGGATCAATAAAACATACACGATACGTGACAGTCAGATGGAGCTGAAAATTGATGATTAGTTCATATCTCACACATTACCTTTTATGTCTTATATCACCTTCATTTTAAGGAAACACAATCAATGGATCAATAAAACATACACGATACGTGACAGTCAGATGGAGCTGAAAATTGATGATTAGTTCATATCTCACACATTACCTTTTATGTCTTATATCACCTTCATTTTAAGGAAACACAATCAATGGATCAATAAAACATACACGATACGTGACAGTCAGATGGAACTGAAAATTGATGATTAGTTCATATCTCACACATAACCTTTTATGTCTTATATCACCTTCATTTTAAGGAAACACAATCAATTATAAGCATACTGAAATCTGCGTATATAGTAAAAATCCGTTTTTATACAAATATATGGTACTAAGTGGCAACAAGGAACAAATTTGCTTTTTTAAATAAATTCTGATATTCTTCTCTTAAGACACTCACTCGTTAAATGCAAATATTTTATGAACCTGATTTTTTTTCACCTGTAAAAACAGTCGTTCTACCGTTATTTTAATTTATGTTATCATTACGTTTAATAAAGTTTATTTAATCAACATTTAACATGAAGTAATTAACATGTATTTATTTTATCAACATTTAACATGAAGTAATTAACATGTATTTTCATAGTTAAACACACTTTATTCGTGGTATCTTTAAAAAATACTTGTAATTATACGAGTGCAAATAAGACATGGAGATGAGAACATGAGTGAAATAATAGAATATATTTAAGGAATGGGAGTGACACGTGGGCGTTGAAAAATATTGAAAGGAAGCAAAAAAAAGTTGCAAAAATATGTATGTACGTGCACTGAGAATATGAGTAATACAAAGGGTTTGACAGAATACAGAAAAAAGGGATTAGGGATGAATGCACACTGAAGGATGGTGTACGAGTATTAGACATATAGGCAATTCCTCGTTATCAAGTATGGTTGTCAGCCATTCTGCAGATGGACGACGTCTGTACGTGTATTGATTTATTGTGTGCAACCTGTTGCACTTCAGTAATCACATGTTTGTTTTTTACTTATCAAACTCTATGTTCTAATAGCAAGGAGATCAAAGTTCTTAGACGATCCGCTGGTTTCACCCGACACAACCTTTTATTAGTTAGATTTTCCTACCGCTTTTTTTTAGTTGCAAGTGATTAAAGAATTTGTGATAAGCAGTTTACTACATCAGCAATAGGAAAATATATTCAGTGGTTAAATGGTCTAAGAGCAAAATCAATCTTCAAGCGAATCTGTGAGAAATCAAACCTAGGGTGTCAAGCGAATCTGTGAGAAATCTAACCTAGGGTCTCAAGCGAATCTGTGAGAAATCCAACCTAGGGTGTCAAGCAAATCTGTGAGAAATCCAACTTAGGGTGTCAAGCGAATCTGTGAGAAATCCAACCTAGGGTGTCAAGCGAATCTGTGAGAAATCCAACCTAAGGGGTCATCATGAATACTAACCGTTAGATCACGATCGCCGACACTGATGTGTTAAAAAAGATGATAAAGAACACTCTTAGATTGAACATGTACAACAAATTAAGAAAAAAAGACTTACAAATTGAACATGTACAACAAATTAAGAAAATTGAACATGTACAGCAAATTAAGAAAAAAAGACTTACAAAACAAAATTATCATGAAAATGTGAGTGAAAGATGTAATTAAGGAAGGCCAAAGAAAAGTATGGTTGGATCAAGTGAATTCTATTTTGAAAGAAAAAAATATAACAAGTCAAAGATATTGTAAGAGTTGCATTAGAGGTGTATGAATTTAGTGTAGGTAAAAGATGTTTATTGGGATAGGAAGGTCTGGAGCTCTCTTCTCTCTGCCTACCCTGACTGAGAACAAGATATTATACTGTATTATATTTTCGTTGTATATGCTACAACCTGGATTATTTATTACCATGTAACAATCTTTTCCAACTAATTAGAAATATTTTAAAGATATCTTAAGCCAAATTCAGACTGGAAGTATTTTTAAAATAAGTTTATTACCAACGAGAATCGAATCTTAAATATCCAAGTTGTAAGACAGGCAGCTTACCAACTAGGCCACAGAGATCGAAAGTTTTTGTTAACTTAAAATTAAATTAGTTTTTATATTCAGCCCCGTCCTTTCTCGTTTTCGTGCTTTGTTCCATTTCAATAGACCAACTAGTTTTTATTAGTATCTTCCGGTTTCTGAATACAGAATGTAAGTATACTTGAATGACGCGTCCAATGAATAGAGTTACATGTGCTTTTTACGCAATCAAAATTATTGTGACATACTTTACAACTTTAGTTGTATACGGGTATAAAAGAATTGGTGGGCTAAATGCCATGTGACTGTTCTTTCAACCAACTATGAGGATATCAAATGGTGAAAATGAAAATGTGACTTACATATTTTATGTACCATCACGCGATGTCCCTTGCGGAATAGGTAGAGGTCAAAACTCTAGGATTTGTGATGAGAATCTCTTAGTCGTTTGAAAACCAATTGGTGCTCAAAACGTTGTTTAATTCATTGATCCGTAGTAAACTAGAAAGCAATGCTTGCATTTGGAGCCCAGTGGGGGCGCAGAACTCACTCATGGTGGAGAAAGTACAAAAAAAATATCTACGATATCTCTATATGAGAGAGTTCGGTGTCTATCCATGGCTTTATTCTACTCAGTTCCTGCTGGGCATGCTCGGGTATAACTCCTTGAGCGTAAGAAGAGATGTGCGTCTCCTGGTATACGTTGTCAAACTCGTTCGAGGAGTTGTGAGCTGTCCAGCATTACTACAAAGATTAGCGTTAAATGTTCCTAACAATTACACTAGACTGCGCCGGCAAGAACTGTTCTCAATAACATATGCAAGAACGGGTCTTCCAGCCGCTATACCTGTTGGAAGGGCCTTAACTCTTCTGAACGGGACTGCTTCGGATATTGACATATTTCATATCACATTACCAAAAACAAAAGTAAATTTTCTTCTTAGATTGAGCGCGTTAGAAGGCACTCATCAACATACCTAAATGACTGTGAATATATGTGTGTATATACTCGTTTGTATGCATATGCATTATTTTTTATTTTATATAATTTTTAACTTAACTTATTTTTTCCCCTCTATGTAATTTTTCTTCTTTTTTGATGTTTTGTATTTTCAAAGTAATTGGGCTAAGCCTGTTTTGAAAAAAAAAATAAATAAAATAACAGATATCCATTAGTTAACATCCAAGTAAATAACTGTTGCTTCCTCCGAATTCATACATTTCGTCACGATTTTCTATTATTCTTCTTTCTTATTTTACCTTCCATGAAAATATGGTTCTCTAGATTCAGCCATACATTTTCCCATGAACTTCTGACATTTATTAACTCACTCAGTCATTATTTCGTCATTCATTCTCTTCACGTGTTCAAACCATCTTAATGCTCCTTTTTTTCATCTTACTTAAAACATCAATCTTATCCATTCATTTCAATAGTCTTCATTCCGCCTTCTTTCAAACATTATGTATTATTTTTTTTTTTTATAGATTTTTGATAGATTGTGAAAAAATTTATTAATCTAAAAAAATGTCAAATGTGTTCGTTTTTCCTTTTTAGAAGTTAACATTAAATTTATTTATATTTTTATTGAACAAAGTAATATATTGTACAAATATTTGTCAAGGCTATACCTATGGTATAAATTTATTACTTAACTAATCTTATTTATATATTATATTTTATGAACTTACTTAATCTTATTTTCCTACACATCATTTTATTTTTTTATAATCTTAATGTATGATTTCTAAGAAATAATTAACACGTACATACTACTTATAACCAGATAAAAATTCTTACAACTAAATTATTTAGTAAGAACAAGTCCACTCGTTCAGGCTACTTGTATTCCATGTACATATTTGACAAGAAAATACTTCAATTTCTGTTTTCTTTTTCATTAATTTGTATGATACCGCCTCAACAAATCCAAATTTACGGTGTGGACATAAAGAAGACTGGGCCGAAGGAGAATATTAAATTCGTCCTCATTGGTACCCCATTTTTTAAAGAATTTTAGTAGTTTACACTTGAGGCTCGATTAACACATTTCTGGTTGGTTAGAAGACATTATCACATGGTTATAAACCTTCCAGTCTGTACTTTATACAACGAAAATGTAATACCATTAGTAGACAGGCAACAACACTCGCATACGTATACCGCGTCTGAATATTGTCACCAGACAATTATTTTTATCAGGGCTGCTGCGCAAATTTAAGCATATCGATTTTGTTGTGTATTCAATAAATTTTATTTCTGTAGTTATTATATTAATCAAAAATAAAAAATGTGACTGAGATAAATATGTTTTCATTTCAAAAGAGATTTGGCTTTAAATTTGTGGCTCTTAATTTTAGAATATTTAATAATAAATATATTTGATAATAATAATAAATCAGTTTATTCTACCTGAAGAGAAACTCGAGATAAGTGTAGTAACCCATGTCCCGGTAATTAATGTAATGTATGAGTTAGCTTAAGAAATTATTATTCAATACTTTTAATAAATATATTGCATTATTTATAGTTAAGGCATTAACATTGTGGAGATTTAAAGACATTGTAATTTGTTTTATCAAACACTGTTCATTCAACTTTTTGTAACGGTATAACCCTACCGGTTTCAAGGCTTTCGCCTCGTCACCGGTAGGGTTATACCGTTACAAAAAGTGGAATAAACAGTGTTTGATAAAACAAATTACAACTCGAAATAAATCTTCTTTGAATGAACAAAATGAAAATATTTAAAAATGATCGTATGAAATAATTCGTAAGAAGTACTTCAAAATAATTCTTCGAATCGACATTCACTGTTAAGTGCTAAGGAAAAGTTTTAATTAGTTGAAATTAAAGTTAGTTATTTCTACACGAGGTTTAGATCACAGAAAAAGTAATACTCGTAGAGGTAGAATTTCGAAAATTGTCTGAAAAATTACCATCTCTCTCGGAGCAAGAGATATCTCTTTCAGCAGAGCGAGTAGGCAGGATTAAGGGCTCGTACACATGACATCGAATCAATAATGTTTTCGTTTTTATTAAGGTTCAATATTGTCTTCGAAATATTCAAAAATATTGTATTGTACTGCACTTTCGTTCAGTACAACGCGTTTATTGCCATGTGGCAAAGATGTTAAAGAGATCTTAAGGGAAAACCAGACAGGAATCCTTTTAAAAAATCTTGGTTCTAGCGGAATTTAAACCCGCAACCTTTGGGTTTGAAAACTGGTGTCTTATTAACTAGGCCACGGAGAAGGAGGAATATTCGGCATTTTGATTGAAAACCGATGGTTTGTATTGCATATTTGTTTTTTGGTAGACTCGACTTATTTACACGTGGTAATCAGGCGTCATCCTCTAAAGCTAACCACTTTCGTGGCCTTGTTGGTTAGACGTTTGTCTCCCGATCCGGGGATTACGGGTTCAATTCCCGTTCGAACCTAGATTTTTTTTAAAGTAATCCAGTCTGGTTTTTCTTCAAGGTCTCTTTGGCTAATTTCTGTTTGGTTAGAAGTGATTTCGATAAGGTTTTATTTATTTATTTGTTTAACACTTTTATTGCAAATACAATCTGGCGGGCTTATTGCCATATGACAATTACTTCCAATCAACCAGACAAGAGTAAATGAAGCAAGTTACATGGTCGCAAACAACATTCAAATGACTATCCATTGCCACAAAATGTATGAACACATGTGTGAACATATGCCCACAAACCCCACAAAGACGGACAATCTCTCGAACATTGCTTTTCATATAAAAAGTGAGATATCATCAATCAAAGGAAAAGAAAGGGGTGGTGGAGAGGAAAGAAAAAATGGTTATAGCCCCGCCAGGTCATACTGTATACAATAAAAGTGTAATTCAATACGATACAATACATTAATACCTCAAAAAATATTTGTGGTAATTGTCATCAATAGTTGGTGTTACCATATAATTTTAAGGTATTGTAGTGTCGTTTTAATTAATGATCACAATAGATACCTGATGGGTATGTCTCTTGTTAGTTTTGGTTGATCATAGAAAAAATATGTATTCAGCGCATGGGTTGGCAAATGGGTGATAATTCATTAAAGCGACGATATAGAATACGACAGCCAAGTCGTGCGCGCCCCTGGCATGACGATTTCACATACTTGTGTTTAACTCATTCACCAGTCAATTTATGATTGAGAATATCGTAGATTCACGAAAACACGTTTATAACATATGAACATGACGTTTGATAGAAACCCCAATGTAATAAGAATAGAATTTAAAGTTCACCATCATAAATCACACGAAGTTTTCCTTCCAAACTTTTTTATCATCATGGCTATGGATTTTTTAATATTATTTTAAAATATTTCTTTTCACACATCTCACATAGTTTACTTGTCAAATTAATTCTTATTCTTCACTGTCACTGCTATTTCATAAATATACAGCAATCCACACACGTTCCCATTTAACAATTTTATGCAACCCACTGACCTCTGCAGTTGCTTTGCACATGGATCTTTGTAAATATTAAGCAACGAGGGTAACACATCCTTGCTATACCCCTTTTGTAATTTTAATCCTCTCAGTTTAAGGATTAAATATAAATTTGTAATGAAGAATTGAAACCACTGCGTTACAGGTTGTCTCTTGTGAAGTGCTTCTCTCTATTCACAAAATTAAAGGTTTTTGCATATGTTCTAATGTATGACAGATTTATTTGGCAGTGAATAGATAACTTTAAGTTATACTGTGGTTAGGAAAAAAACAAAAAAACGTTATTTTTTTGAATCGTGTGAATGGGCCCTAAGATGTCTCTAAATGTGAAGAAAAAAAACGATAATCGTAAACTTGTGTCGCTTTTCGATCGAACATCAAAGCAATGTAACCTTGTAGATATTTTCAAGCTGGTGGAAATAATATCAAGAAACATTATTTGATATAAAGTGTGACGCAACACTATTATTAAGTTTCAACATGACTGAACCAATCCATGGAAGGATTTTAAGGACCTATTTTTTTTAAGTTCTGAGTAAAGTTAAGTTTGTTTTTCAAATTTGTTTATGAAAGGTTTTTTATTCTGTAGACCGAACGTTGTACTAGGAAGAGAATTTAATAGTAAAAATGATTATTCATCCAAAGTTTCGGCCTCAACAAACATAAACGTTGTTTATTATGATCAACTCAGTAGGCAAGTTAAGAATGCGCCTGTCTCACACGGACGTACGGGCTAAATTCCAATTGGTATAATAATTTAAAATAAAAGAATTCCAATCTGGTTTTCACGAAAGCTTTTTTAACACCTTTCTCTTTGATTTTAAGAGATTGTTGTTAAGCAATAAACCCTCTAGATTTTTTTCAATTTATTTTACTAAATGTTTTTAAATATTTATAAGCTCATATGAAACAAATACAAAATAATAAGTCTAGAAAAAGAACGAATGGCTGTAAAATATATGCAAAGGGGAAAGCGTTAGGTTAGGTTAGGTTATGATGAAGAGAGCATAGAATAAATAGTGTGTGGGGGTGACCGAATGATTCAGTGGCTGAAGCAGTTTTGCAACAAATTTTGGACACATGACTACTATATACATACATCGAAAGTCTGGAGGAGTGCAATGATATATCTAATAAAGGTAACGATACAAGAATGGAGAGTAGAATTTATAGAGAATTTATTAGTTTATTGAGTGTTCTAAGTAAACTTTAAGAAGATAAATTGAAAAGAAAATGTGGGATACACAAGATACATTTTCAAGTGACAGAGTAGGCGTAGATCAGATTTTCTATTTTCGTTATGTTTGGGGAAAAATGTATGGCAAAAAATAAAAAATATGTTTTATACGTGTGTGAACTTTGGAAAGTTTATGGCCAGGTAATTGAAGCAAGCAATGGAAAATATTAAATAAATATGGTGTTGAATGTAAATTAATATGTGACAGAATACGGTATGAAGTGATTAAAGATGAATATGAACTTAAGGTATTGAATAAGATGAAGAAGAGCACTCCGAGATGGTTTAGACGAGTGTTAAAAATGAGGAAATATAAACAAAACAAATAAACAATGTGAATGTGAATAAAAGGCGCTGTAGAAGAAAGGTTGTATATTTGCGTTAAGTGAACGGCAATAAAAAAGGAAAATCGAAAAGTAAGTTATGTCGTAGGAGCTGTATTATAAAAGGTCTGTATGGGTATGGAAAAGACAAAGTATGTGTATCAAAGAAAGGAAATCTGGTGCCTTGTACTTTTTGCCTTCCCAAACAGTGAAATAGCGTAATGCTAACATATATATGTATGTATTAAACTGAGATTACTTCTAAAGGACCAGAATGTTCGCCAGGTTGCCAATCATAGCGGGTGGTCGGAAAAACCCCGTACCTTTTCGATGAATAGAGGTCTAGTAGTGAGTCTATTGACTCCCTCCTGTAATTACCTTGGATGATCCAATCTAGTGATTTCATAGGATAGATTGGCTTCATTCCAAGTTTTTTTGCAGAAGTAATGGCAAGCTACTGAACTGCGTAAAATTCAAGCCATGAGCCCTTTTCTTAGTATATTTTTACGGTATGAGTCGTTTTACTATATCCAACATTTCAATCTAGTAGTTATACGAGTATTACCATATAGCGATATATTCTAACCAACCAGAAATATGTTCAAAAAGGATAAAGTGAAAATAGGCTTGAACTCTGCTTTACAAAAACCATTGAATTTAAAAACTGAAGTCTTACTGGGCTGCTTCAGCTCCGGGCCTTAAGCTGCTATCTTAGAACATTTACTGCGCTGCGAGTCATTTTCCTACTCCCATAGCATCGAGTATGTTGTCGCTGCAAAACTTTTCTTGCTTTGGTATTATGCCGCCGAAGTATTGCACCCTTTAAACCGATTCACATTCCAAAAAATAGACTTGCGATGACTTATTTTGTCTCCCATAACAGCGTGGTCAATGGTAAGATTAAACTTAACAGTGTGTTAAAATATATTCACCCATATTCGTGAACAAGGCATATCGATATATTTTATGGATTCTCAATTCGTGGAATAAACAATCGCGAGTTCAGTACCTGGCCGCACGTATTACTTGAAAGGGCAAGGACAACGGTGTCTCTTGGTCACGCTTTTTAATATATTAAGGATAACCTTACGTATGAATTAATGGAATTCGCTTCTACGTATGTGAAGTAAAAAAACATTGTTGCAAATGCTGCTTTACTCAGATGGGCCGTATATAAGCGACCCGACTTGACCGATAGAATAGCCAACGGCGACCATTCGTGGCGTACACGAGCGGGCTAAATATCCTTTTGTATAGGAATATACGTCGTGTCTGGTGAAATTCAAAGGACATTTGGGATAAGGTCTGTTTTTTTTGTCAAGTTTTTGTGAAAATATTTTATAACTCGTGAAGGAGAAATGAAAGATATTATGTTATTGAAAAATTGAAACGAAACGGTTCGTTATTCCTTTTAAACATAATCTGAGTTCAGATTCCAAGTACTCGTATGTCATATTTTTCCTTAGAAAATTTTTGAAAGATATTTAAAAAATATGTCGGTTTTTTCAACCACCCGTTATGATTGACGACTTGGTAAATATTCTTGTCGTTTAGAAGCGGCTATATCCATACATATTAGTCTAATCTCGGTTGCACACATATACACAAACAAACCATTATGCTGTTTTATAGCTGAAGTAGGTAAAAAAATAGAGAACCAGACTTTCATATCCTATCTCAACACACATATTTCATATCTTTTATATCCATACACCTTCTAATACAGGATAATTTTCCTTCTTACAAAAAATAATTTGAGTTTACATTAATTCCCAATCACTTTATTTTGTATTCCTTCATGACGCAATACCACGTATTGATTTACAATCTATACCATATTCATTCAATGTTAACTATAGCTTGCCTTTTATCATGAGGTCATATATTTTTCTCAAATCTACAAACACACAATACATTTTTTACAAACACATTTATTTACTACTTTTATTGCAAATACAATCTGGCGGGTTTATTGCCAGGCGGCAATCTCTTCCAGACAACCAGACAAAAGTAAATGAAGCAAGTTACATAGTCGCATAAATCATTCATTCCCCACGAAATCCATAAACACATATGCGAGCATATGTCCACAAACCCTACAAAGACGGACAATCAGATGAACAACGGACGATGGTGGAGAGGAAAGGAAAAGAAAAATCAGGAATGAAACACATTATTTTATTGACTAGAAATCAAGAGTTTTTTCAGTCGCTTCTTAAAGCATGCCAAGAACGAAGCGAGCCTTATATTGGTTTGAAACTGATTCCAGAGTCTCACTGCATGGACAGTAAAGGACAACGTAAAAAAAGAAGAGCGGGGAACTGGAAAGGTCAATAAACAATCTCTGTTTGAGCGTGGCGCTAATCCATGATTGGAAAGGCGCTGAAATTTTTCGGCGTGATAAGAAGGGACGGCGGCGGGATATTATACGATAGAGACATTATGTGAATTTGGCGTCTAATTCTAATATTTAACCAGTTCTGGTATAAAGTTATATGATCGTATTTTCGTAGGTTGAAAATAAACCTTAAACAAACATATGTACATACCATATAATAAAAAAGACACCCCGAGAATCCCACACATTCTTTTTAGTATTTATTTAGTAACCTTTTTGGTGAGATCGAGAGGAGATTTATGATTGTATATGAACACTACACATACTCGTACAAGGTACACTACACCTAAAGATTGTATATAAACACTACACATATACACTACACAACACCAGAATCTGTTACTATCACGTATCAGAAGATCTACGAAGGCTTCTTTGAAGTTCGGAGAATGAGGATGAATGTAAGTTGATAAGTTTTTTTTTCAAACATTTACAGATGTGAGGAAGTAACTTATCTATTGGTAGTATACTCTTTCTTCCTATTTTAGTTTATATATTTATTTTGTAATATTTATAATCTGTTAATAACATGACTATAAATCCTAAGTCATAGCACCCTTGAGAAGAGTCCACTCTCTTAACGGTGGTACACAAATGGTCCTTTTATTGTTATTATTACAAGTAATCTGACTTAACTTTTAAAAGTAATCCGACTTAACAAGTTCATAAAAAATCAGAGAAAGTTTCTTTGAGAACCTTGCTTATATAAATAGCAATTCCTTATCATCTTTATCAAGTTGCTGATGACTTTTTTTCCACAAAATTTTATTTTGAGACAAATTCGAAACGATATATGGAGATGAGTCATCAGTAATCTCTCCAATCAAACCCAATATTTCAAGTGCCCATCTCAAATTCAATTATTGAATGCGAGACTCGAGTACCGCTCAACTGTCCCTAATAAAAACAGTCGGTTTGTATAAAAATCCAATTTGGTGTTGATTCATATTTTCTCATATCATCAAAGTACTTTTATTTTCCGTATCCTATTGTGTTGTGATATCAATACTCTATCTGATTGCTTTCAACAGAAAACTATACAGATCATATATTGCAGAGCATGAAATAACATGCGATAAATGAGGGAAGAATAAAATATTAGAACAATTTGAGGAATTCCGCAATTTTCTCGGATGATGGAATATAAAAGACGGATAACGAATGTCGTGTAACGATAAGAAACAAAGTCAATGGAGCACATAAACATATATTATCTAACCGCTCAGTATCAAAATCTGTTAAGATGATACAAGTAGTTCACAAAAGTTTTTCAGCACCAACTTTTCAGGACGGAAACGTGAACATGGAAAAAAACTGAAAGGAAACGAATAAATACTATAAAAACACATACACCGAGAAGAAAATGTGGGGTGACAACATATGAGAGAATACGGAATGATGCGATAAGGAACGAATGTGAAATTAAGGCTGCTTTATTGAGTAAGATGAAAAAAAAGCACTCAGAGATTGTTTGGGCATGTAAAACGAATAAATGAAGAAAAAACATCTGCTTCGCCTCTTCCATATCTGTACAATCTATCATACAACTCCTACGATATTTCTGACTCTCAACGTTTCTTTCTTTTCAAATATGATTCAAGTACACTTTTCTTTGGGTTTCTCTTCCACGCCGTTCACTCACATTCGCACTACATATATATATTTATTTTGTAAGTCTTCTTTCATTCAATCGTTTTACATGTTCAAATAATTTCAAAGTGCTCTTCTTTAATTTGCTCAACACACAATTTAATTCACATTTACCCTAAATTACTTTATTCCATGTTCTTAAAGAAATTGTCAACCCGTGGATTATTTTCAGTGCATGCTAGTTTATAGCATTTATTTGCCTCTTTTTATATATTTTTTACGTCTACCATATGTTGCGAATTTCAGCGTTACCACCACAAATATCTAAAATTATAAAAGCGAAAATACCCTAAATCTGTTAATCAAAATTTTGTTAGTTTTGGACTAGATCATCAGTGTATAAACATTCCCTGTGTCTTATATTTGTGCAAAAGGCATATTTTTGTTGGATCGAAGGACTTTTTTTAAATTATGTTATCAAGGACGGGGTTTTGTCGTTGTTGGTCTTGTGGTGTGGACTAGTGTGCATTTGTTAGACATTTGGGTGACATATGCAGCTTTAGGAAGCATTTTTAAACAACGCTTTTTGGAAGGTCTTATCAAAGTTTATGGTTATATATAAACACTACACGTACACACTTATCGCACCTTAAGCCGACTGTGTCACTATCACATATCGATAGATCTAAAAACGACTGTTCGTAGTTAGTCTTTCTTTGGTAAGTTTTCGGCGGTTTTCTTACCAAATATGTTTTATTAACATACACAGATGTGGAGAGTTCCTAATCTCATGGACACAGCCACCACATTCATATCCGTATACTTAACTTATGTACATTTATTTTGTGATATTTTTATTCGGTCAACAATATCAGATTTGAATCACGAGTAAGAGCGCCCTTGAAAAAGCGCTTTAAAAATTGTCCTTTTATCATCAATATTATTGAAATAATGTATACCTGCCACAGTACATTCTTTACATTAGAAGTTTAGATATACATCTGAATGATTAATTCATTCGTATAGTATCTCTCAACACATCTAAATTGATGATGCAAACATGTTGAAGAGCGTGGCTGGGAAACAATATAAGCTTTGTCCCAGTAATCAAGCTTTCAGGTTAAGAACCACCGTAGTGGCCAAGTAACTCACTTTCAAACCTTACAGTGGCGTACGGTTTGAAAATACTACAGCACGTGGAAAGTTAACAGCGCTAGCACACATATAGAGCAAACGAATATTGCTTGCCAGACGAATATTTTTTTCGTAATTATTTATTTAAATATATTAATTATTAAAGAATCAATGTCAAAACATTACAGGATTATTGCTTAAAGTCGCTGTCAGAACAAAATATTTTTATCCAAGTAATTGTTGTTAACATTTGGCCGCTAGTCAATAATATAATCCTTCCAATGTTTATGTATCATATGTTTCAGTATTTTGTATTATTTTACTTTAAATCACCCGTTTTCACAAAATCTTTTCAGTCTAATAAATTTTTAAGGTTAATCTATTTGGTTCATACAAATTAATCCGAATATTTTAATGTAATAAATTACTAGAATCCTTTATACAAGGGTTACAAATAAGGAAAACAAAGTGTTTAATTGAAACTATTCAATAATGGGACAAATTAATATTCTTCTGAAACTAACAATTTAGACAGCTTGGGTTTCAGATAACTGAAATTCCAATCCCTTTAAAATGTCATTTAAAGGTCTTTGTTCTTAAGTTTAAGAGGATCATCTGGAACAATAGTTTATTTTAATATCTTTTGAATAATTAGAACCTTGAATATCAGTGTCTGTTCTAAAAAAAGATGAATAAGAGTTATATAACTAAAAAATGATATTATTATTATAAATTCATTGGGCATTTCATCTATAATGATGATGATTTCTACAAATGACAATTCAATGGATAGGAAGGAGAGTAAAAATGATATTATTATTATAAATTCATTGGGCATTTCATCTATAATGATGATGATTTCTACAAATGACAATTCAATGGATAGGAAGGAGAGTAAAAATGATATTATTATTATAAATTCATTGGGCATTTCATCTATAATGATGATGATTTCTACAAATGACAATTCAATGGATAGGAAGGAGAGTAAAAATGATATTATTATTATAAATTCATTGGGCATTTCATCTATAATGATGATGATTTCTACAAATGACAATTCAATGGATAGGAAGGAGAGTAAAAATGATATTATTATTATACATTCATTGGGCATTTCATCTATAATGATGATGATTTCTACAAATGACAATTCAATGGATAGGAAGTAGAGTAAAAATGATATTATTATTATACATTCATTGAGCATTTCATCTATAATGATGATGATTTCTACAAATGACAATTCAAAGGATAGGAAGGAGAGCAAAAATGATATTATTATTATAAATTCATTGGGCATTTCATCTATAATGATGATGATTTCTACAAATGACAATTCAATGGATAGGAAGGAGAGTAAAAATGATATTATTATTATAAATTCATTGGGCATTTCATCTATAATGATGATGATTTCTACAAATGACAATTCAATGGATAGGAAGGAGAGTAAAAATGATATTATTATTATACATTCATTGAGCATTTCATCTATAATGATGATGATTTCTACAAATGACAATTCAATGGATAGGAAGGAGAGTAAAAATGATATTATTATTATAAATTCATTGGGCATTTCATCTACAATGATGATGATTTCTACAAATGACAATTCAATGGATAGGAAGGAGAGTAAAAATGATATTATTATTATAAATTCATTGGGCATTTCATCTATAATGATGATGATTTCTACAAATGACAATTCAATGGATAGGAAGGAGAGTAAAAATGATATTATTATTATACATTCATTGGGCATTTCATCTATAATGATGATGATTTCTACAAATGACAATTCAATGGATAGGAAGGAGAGTAAAAATGATATTATAATTATACATTCATTGAGCATTTCATCTATAATGATGATGATTTCTACAAATGACAATTCAAAGGATAGGAAGGAGAGCAAAAATATGTAGAAAACTACTATAGAACTAAACATTGAAGAAGTTTTGGACAGTAAATTTAGATATGTCACTCTAAATTAGTGGTGAATTTAGTGCGAGTAGGTGGGACATGTTCAACGGGAAGGGAACTTAGTGCGAGTAGGTGGGACATGTTCAACGGGAAGGGAACTTAGTGCGAGTAGGTGGGACATGTTCAACGGGAAGGGAACTTACTCGTATATAATTAAGTAAGGATATATTGTGGCGTATACAGGATATTCACAAAGAAAGTGTGGTAAAGAGTGTCCTATCCCATTTCACATGTGTATTTAGGGTTTTCTTTCATATATATTTTTTATAAAGGTAGTTTTCTATCAAATAGTGGTTTAATATTGTAGCATTATGACAAACACAGTTAATTTGGAGGCAATTATTTTATGTAACCAAAGTTTGGTGGGTATTTTAAACTTGATATTCCTGAAGACATTTAACATGCATTCCTTCTTGTTACTAAATAGCTCTCAGGCCCTTGCTTAACTGTTAAGCAATCAGTGATTAGCCTGCGGTAAGATATCTTGAACATGAGTTACACAGGTTAAGGGAAAGGAACCAGATACCGGATTGATTGTTTAAATTAGACCTGGCTAACCCAAATTGCCCCACGGGCCGCATTGACCACCTAAATTTTTCTATGGGCCGCACGTAAATAAGAATAATTGCAAATTTTACTCCAATATTTTTTTTCCGATATCTTACTTTACAACGAAATACGCACATGTTTTTTTTTTGTAAGTGATTGATTTGGATGCAGAGATACACATAAAGTGTTCAATCAGTGTAAATCTGAAAAAAAAACTACGCAACTAGATATGAAGAGAAAACATGTATTAAATCAACAACAAAATGTATTCGTATGGTAGTATAATGATTTAAAATGCTAAGTACGTACGTAAATATATTTTTATGGTGATAAAAAAAAACTAATGTGTCATATATGACTGCGGCCCGTGGATTGACCAGTCCTGGTTTAAAGCACAGATGTTGCATGTCAAAAAAGTGATTTTTCAGAAAATGAACATCAAAAGTATACATAAAAACGAAGGAAATTGTCATTTGAAATGTGATTTAACTGTACCGTTGGTTACACATATTAATGATTTGTTTTATACTACAAAATATATTTTCGCTTCAAATAACTTTTCGATAAAAAAAACTAATTGGACCTATGTGTAAAATGAATGTATTTTTGGTATGGGCATACGATATTATTTGTAACTGTTGAAAAATGACACCCAGCGAAGTTTTACTAACGTTACATTTTATTAAAATAAAACACGTTAATTCATATAAATAATTTTTGTTTTAGTAGGACCCTGATCTAGGATATATATTATAGTTTATATGATCTTTAGCTTAACAAATATATCAGAAATACTATAAACGTGCACTTAGAATGTTTGCTTAGGTTAATAATTCATATTATATAATTCCCCAGAGTATAGTAATATAGTGTTCTTGGCATAAAACATTTGTTAAGTAATTACACAAGGATATTGTGAATAATTTCCTCATTACAGCCTTGAAAATGACCTTTCGATATACAATATATCTACTTTAAGCATTCGGCAATGGTGAATTATTACACGATATAATAAGTAAAATTATTACTTTACAGCTTCTAATTTTCAATTCTTATTCTATTTTCGTATGGTTTCTCTCTCACAGTGGAATGTTCAGGTTTCTCATTCATGATATATCCTCAGAAGAAGCTCGACTAATATCCTCTAGGGAAAAATTATATTGAACAATTTCCACGATCAAACTGTCTGGTCTGGATCAACTGCTATCTACCGGCCGCATGCAACCTGCCGACCATTTCATGCGACCCCTTAAGTTACGGATTAAAAAGTTTGAAAAATGGCGTCGGCCACCGTTTTCTAGATCATTTTTCGGTTACGACAGTTGGGACACGGCGGCTTGTATGTTGTGTGCGCGTGCCGCGCAGGTGTAATTACAAAACACATAAGTCCATAAGGTTCCGTTCCATACTTTTATAAGGTTCATTTGTGTTGCTATTTTATTTTATAATGCAAAATTAAACTCTAATATGAAGAAAAACCCTACTACTTAATTTCGAGATTCGCATGTGGTCTGCTAGCTAAAAGGTTTGCTCAGGTCTGATCTAGACCATCCCATATGAGCATAACGGAGATTCAATAAAATTCCACAAATAAAAGCCATATGCCCTGCAACCATCACACATGTATTTCAGGAAACACAACAATCTTTGGGATAGTTCAAATGCTAAGAAAAGTACGTTAGGATCATTCACAAGCTGAAGATTTCGACCGAGAACCAATTCCATTCCTATCGCCAGCTACCTGGCGAATTGCTTCAATGAGCTGGGTATAAATAAGGTTTGTCTAGGGGCTTTTAAACCAAATGCTCCTCTGCGGAGTAAACTAACGCTTTTGCTGTAGGGCGCAGACTTGACATGTTGCATTCAGCTAGTCAAAGCTAATTAGTGAATGAACATTAATTAAAAAAAAACCTTAGTCAAGAAAGAATTTTTTTTCTCTTCTTGTTCCTCAACGCTTTGGAGTTATTTGCCGAGTTTGTATTACTGTTTCGTTGGAAAAGACCCCTTGAAAAAGGTACTTATCGTAAAATGTAATTTTCTATAGGCAAAAAGCGCATGAAGAGCCCAACTGGAAGACGCGATGCAATTAGCCAAGTAATTTGTAATATTTATAACGTTGAGCGCCAGACACAATTAATTAGTATCAAGTTAACGATAAATATATCCAGCACAAGTTCCTAATTGGATTATATCGAGGATTTTAATATTAAATAGAGAAATTAATATTTATCATGGCTTCTATAATTTAATTTGTAACTTTTTGCCAAATTGGCTGTGAAACGTGATAGAGGAAACTCTAGAACAAAGTACTTGTATCAAATGTAGGAAAGATCTTTTACACCAACCTCAAGACATACCATTACACTAACCTCAAGGCATTCCATTACACCAGCCTCAAGACATACCATTACACCAACCTCAAGACATACCATTACACCAACCTCAATTTTAATTTATTTATTATTAATCCTCGGCGTGACTGGAACGAACTTCCGAGATTTATCAGATGTGTATCATTCTTAATAAAATTCAAAAGATAATTGAAAAAATATTGCATACATACAAACAATAACGCCATTTCCTTGTCAGAGTATGCAGAAACGACAAAGCACTAGACTTTCTTATCTCAACACAAATTCTTCGCCTTTTCCATATCCACACATCTTTTTATACAACTCCTACGATTGCTCTGATTTTCTTAACTTTTATTTCTCAAAATATCATTCACTTGATCCAACCATACTTTTCTTGGTCTTACTCTGCTATTTCTTCCACTCATATTTGCATTATATATTTGTTTTCTTAGTCTTTCTTCATTAGTTTGTTTTACATACCATCATCGAATATTTCATAGCTCAGAATAAATACCCTTTCATTATTTTTGTCTCCCTTATTTATCCTTAAACAAACTCCAATCTTCCAGATATATCATTGTAGTCCTGAGATTTTTTTTTTTTGGTGTTTTAATAAATATTTTCTTTTTTGTTTGTTAAATTTGCCATGGATTAAAACAAACAAACGTTTAAAAGTTAAGCTGATTAGTTGAAAAAAATCTTTTTAGTTCCTGTGCAAAAGAAACATATAAAGAATAACAATACAGGTTAAAAAATGAATCCCAAGAAACTACATGATATCGTAATAGAAAAATTAGGAATTCTTTCCTATCTAACTTTCGGATATGGAGATCGCACGTATGTGTTTTAAAAAGTTAACGAGCTATGGACTCCGTGGCCCAGTTGGAAGAAGCTTAACTTAACTTCCTCCCAAAGCACTCAATTTAATTTTAATATACGACAGTACCCAGCAAAAAAAATAATGTATCAGTCTGGTTAAAGAGTTCGTGTAGTAACGGTGCTCGCAAATGTCGAGTACGTGTGCAAGTGTTTTTACCTCTCCGCGGTGCAAAACTGTTGCCAACACAAGTTTATATTGCAAAAAAATATGTGAGTAAATTTTTACGATATAATTTATTTATTTTATTTAACGCTTTATTCTAAAATAATCTGGTGGGCTGATTGCCCATCATACAAGAGTAAATTAAGAACATGGTCGCTAAATGTTCAAGTAATTATTTACCTGTAAAAGAAAACATGAACAATATACAATACAAAGTTAACATAAAAATAAGATATCATAACCAAAAGAAAAAAAGGGATGGTGGAGAGGAAAAAACTGTACATAGGAATGTGAGTGAAAAATTGTACGAAAGAGGAAAAAGTAACATCCAAATAGCTTACTGGATAACAAAGTCATGGTGCCCCTCGTTATGACTTTTTATTTGTCCGATTCCATAGGTTCATTGATTCAGATAGTAGGGAATGGTCCCCACTGTCAGTCACATCATGAAAGAGTGTCCAATATATGAATTCCCGGGAGTCTTAAATGGATTCCTTGAACTACGTCTGATATTGTATCATGAATTGGTGACCTCACATAGGAATGTCAAAGAGAAATAATACAAGAGAGAAAAAAAAATATCCAGATAGCTTGATAGAAGACAAAATCATGTTGTCTCCTCATTACGACTTTTAATTTGTCCGGTTTCAAAGGTGAGGGATTCATTAGTCCAGTCAGTGGCGAATGGTCCTTTCTTTCGGTTACATCGTGGAAGAAAATTCAATATACTCATTTCCAGTTGTCTGGAATGAATTCGTTGGACTGCTTCTGAGGCTGTATCATGGATAAGAGATCGTACGTAGAAATTTGAGAGAAAAATATACAAGAGAAGAAGAACATCCAAATAGCTTTATAGAAGACAAAGTAATGTTGTTAGCTCTTTATGACCTTTAATATGTCCGAATCACTGACTTGAAAATGTTGAAAGTTATTTATACGAATGAATAAATAAATATTCCGTTTAATTTTAGTGTTTTCTTAAAGCCTTGGAATGTGAGTTTGTAAGCGAAATTCAAGACTTCACATATAATTTTCTTTCACCCCAATAAAGCGAGTCTCAAAGAGAAATAGAACCCACCGAAGTGTCAAATTGAATGTTTCTGGTTTCAATATTTTAGAAATTACTCTTATTTTTGTGTGGGTTTTAAAAGGAATTTTCTCAAATACAAAGAAATTAAAGGAATATCTTTAAAGAAAAATCTCAGACCGCATGAACATTTGTTTCATTTTTCATGAACGAATCGTACACCAATTTAAGTTTATAATTTTTTTTTATAAAAATCAGGTGTCGTCATTTCAAATTGTAAGGAACCCTTTAGTTTTCAAGTTTGTTGAAGCTATCACCGTGTTAATTTGACTTAAATGATGACCGACGTTTTGAAGGCGTTACAACTTTTATCCTCAAGCAGCTCTTTTTGCAGCCATCTTATTATTTAAATATATAACAATACCTCTGTATCTTAGAGATGTATGGTTGATTTATTATTTATCAAATAAATTGGTTATTCCAAATCGGTCCAATAGAGTAGGATATTATGACAGAGCATTTGCCGTTTCTGTTCCTGCGGCGTGGTGCCGTTGCTGGGTATGTGGCGTGAATTATCTGCTTCTTAGTATTTGAGATATTTATTATAATTAAATTGATAGATATTTGTAATATGAACACTACATAATGTACTGCACTTAACTTACATAATTTATGATGTAATATTAACACCACATAATACACTGCACTTAACCTACATAATTTATGATGTAATATTAACACTTCATAATATACTGCACTTAACCTACATAATTTATGATGTAATATTAACACTACATAATATACTGCACTTAACCTACATAATTTATGATGTAATATTTATACTACATAATACACTGCACTTAACTTACGTAATACATTCACATATCGGAAGATCTACTAAGCTTTCTTTGTAGTTCGTCTTCCTGCGATTTTCTTACGAAATATGTTTTTCTGACTATATGCAGATTCAGGGAATACCTTATCTAATGGTTGCAGCCACTTCCTTAATATCTTTACACTAAACATATTTGTATACGTATACTAGTATTTTTATATTTATTTTGTAATGTTTGAAATCTGCTAATGGTGGTGGGTTCGATTCCTGTGTTAGAGTACCCTTGAAGAGAGTTTTCTTAACATTAAAATTTTCTATTGAAGTTACAATCTAAGATTTACATTTGAAGGTTATTTTGAACGAAATGATGAAATAAATCCATTTTCCGTAATGAAACTTAAAATCTTTGATATTGTATAAATTCGAATGAAACGAAACTCAGTACCGAGTATTTTCTTATAGACAGAGACCTTTAACATATATAAACTATGAATAACTTATTTTTTTATTTGCATAGCAACAGCATAAAGTGGTCGTGAGTAAAAGTGATAAGGTAATCTAAGAATTGAGTGTTTTAATGTAAACATTTAGAATCGCTGAATCTTACTTATTATAAACTGATTCCTGATTTTTATATTTATATTTTTCTTTTCAACAATAAAGTCATATCTTCTTAATAAAAATATTGTTTACAAATTTTACCTTTATAAGCATAAATAAATCAGCTGTCAAATAAAATTACACGTGCATACATACGTACCATCACGCGATCTCCCTGTCGGGGTAGGCAGAGAGGACAAAAAGTGAGACATTCCTATCTTGACGCACATCCTTCTACGATTTCTCTGACTTTCTACATTTTCTTCTTTCAGAATATCATTCACTTGATTCGACCATACATTTCTTGGTCCTACTCTCAAACGCTTTCCACTCATATTTGTACTATTTTCAAACTTTTAACCCTTTAATTAATTAATTCCGTTGGATTACTAAAAGCCTGGATGTTACAATGTATGACTCTTACTCCGGTAGCTCAGTATAGGTAAAACAAGGCTCAATAAGATCTCAAGATGTCGTGAGAAGAGGTAGGCATTCGTCAGTGCTTGGGTAGGTATAAATACATAATGAAACACATATCTGCTGTTAATTGGTTATATATTTAGTCCTGACGAGCTGATACTCCGTCAGGAAAATCAAATGGGCAGATTACTCTCTGCTACTCCGCTAGCCTTTCAGATGGACAGGCAGTCGAAGCAATTTATTATCAGGGGTAATCTCACAACAGTCCGTTGCGGAATTGTGCAATTCTCAAAGATTAGATATCGCCAATCTCTAGAATACTCAAATATCACCATAAAATGACAAGCAAAAGAGGATAAATAAGGTTGATCTTACTCCAATACTAGACACAATGTATTATCCCAGATCCGCTTCAAGTGTATGACCAGGTCGACTCGTATATGGCCCTCTGACCTTATACTGTTACTACAGGCCCGTGGATGTGAAGAAATTCCCTCAGTATGGTTTGGAGACCGTCAATTCGTGCCGTAATACAGTCACACGACTCGGTCCAGTCTTGAAGACTCCAGAATCTGGCGCGCACTCGATATTGCTGATAGAATCAGTTAACTTTGATCCGCGAATGAGTTGTACGCCTAACTCGAGATCGTCGTTGGACAACAGTCCAGAATCTGCTCAATCAAAAGACTGAGATGAAACAAGATCCCCGTTTGTAGATTATCCAGAATTTACTGGGCAAATTGTATCAAATTAAGAACGAACAATCAAATGTGAGAAAAGCTTGTTCAAGTTCGCGAACCGCGTTAAGACGAAAATGATGATGGCTAGACAACTTCGTGGCGAGAATGAGCCTGGGAAGATCGCGCCCTCTGAATTTAAGGGATCTCGCTCACCCCCGCCATTTGGAGCTCTATAGAAAGTTCCTCGTGGCCGTTAAAATAACCATAAATCTTTTCCGTCCGGCCGAACGTTACTTCGGCAATGAATAGTTTATTTAAACTATCACAGCGTAATTAAGTCGAGAATCCTTTTTGTATAACATCCGGTAATCTTAAAGGCGATACTTAAATTGCTTAAGGGACAATAGTTACTTCTTTTGAAATGTATCTCGAGTGAAGTGTTTTATGTCTTCTCAGCCGTTGTTTCAATATTTAACTATATCTGCAATAAATTAAGCGCGACGTATTTCTTTAGAAAAGGAGAAGAGAAATTTTTTGACCCTTTTTTCTCGCCTAACAATCGCGGTCATAAAAGCGCATTCACCCTCTGAAATATATCTTGCGCAAAGTTTTATTTTTTTTCTTAGTAACAATAGTTATCTGTGACTGCAATAAATCAGATCGTAAGACGGAACACCAATTACAGATCTTTACAAAGACAAACGTTCTGCATTCTTTTGAAAAAAAGGGAAGAGAAATCTGACACTGAGCCATGTTACAATAGGAGCCCTTCTCCTTTGTCTTCTGATTCCCTGGGTTCACTATTTTTTTAATGGTTATTTTTTAACTGCAATAAACTAATTGGTCGACCGTACCCAAGTCCTGACACTCCATTTTATGTTACCGAAGAAAAAAAAAATAATAAAAAAAAAAAAAAATAATTCAAGTACTGATTACGGCCCTGTGTCAATTGGTCACACACCTGCTCGCCGAAACAAGGATAAGATACTATGCTAAAGGGCATGACGTTACTGGGTCATGCCGGATACGCTCGTGGACGATTTAATAAGCCCCTGCATTTGCGAAAGAGTAGGAAACCACGAAAAACTAACTCTCAGGGCTTCCCTATCTAAGAACACCTGGAAACAGTTAAACATTTTATAGAGCAAGGCACAATACAGGAGAACATCAATTATCGCCTTCCCCTCAACATGGTTACACATAATAAGTCTTATTATTATTTTTACAAAAAAGAAACATACAACATTTAGGATAACAAAGACAACACAGTTACAAGAGTAATGTTCAAGAACAGATACTATCGCCTTCTCTTCAGCATGGTTACACATAATAATTCTTATTATTTTACAATAGAAAAATGTACAAACATTTAAGATTACAAAGGCAACACACTCACAAGAGTAATGCCCAAAAACAGATCAAGTTACTTAAAAGTAATTATGTTAGTTCACAACGGCTTCCCCAGAACCGGATCCGATAGTCTGCACTTTTAGGGGCACTGATTTAGTTTCTTAACCTAATCACTTAAATTAATGAAGCAAGGTGAGTTCCTCCCGCTTGTCTGGTGATGTTTGATATTGCAAGATACAAGTCTGGCGACATATCAATAATGAGACTATATAAGACACATTTAACATACAATTTTTCATTACACGGCCCTGAGACACCACCCATAGGGTGCGACATCTGACTATAGGCCTCCTCCAGGTCTAAAAACCGACAAGAAACAGTTACACTTGGTTATACAATACAGCAAATATGTGTTTATAATATCATCACCTCGGGGATCGTCATCCCTTTAGTGCCAATTCTCGTACTAGCCAGAGTCGTCAGTGCGACGCCCACACACATCACGGACGGTGCCAAAACTCGCATGATCCATAAAATACCATGGTTATCCGGGCACCGATGGTGCCATGAGCGTCCACCTAGACCGGGAGCACATACCAATTCGGGTTCATGACGCCCATGGTTGGAGTCACACTCAACAACCCCCACTGGATGTATATAGGCCATCCGTAAGTCCCTCACTGGATGTATAAAGGCCATCCGTAAGCCCCTACTGGATGTATATAGGCCGTCCGTAAGCCTCCGCTGGATGTATATAGGCCATCCGTAAGCCCCCTACTGGATGTATATAGGCCATCCGTAAGCCCCCTACTGGATGTATATAGGCCGTCCGTAAGCCCCCTACTGGATGTATATAGGCCATCCGTAAGCCCCCTACTGGATGTATATAGGCCGTCCGTAAGCCTCCACTGGATGTATATAGGCCATCCGTAAGCCCCCTACTGGATGTATATAGGCCGTCCGTAAGCCTCCACTGGATGTATATAGGCCATCCGTAAGCCCCCTACTGGATGTATATAGGCCATCCGTAAGCCTCTACTGCATAACTGCAGGGTCCCAATCCTCTAGGTTGCTCATAAACCTCTACTGCATTACTGCAGGGTCCCAAATCCTCTAGGTTGTCCATAAACTTCTACTGCATTACTGCAGGGTCCCAAATCCTCTAGGTTGTCCATAAACCTCTACTGCATTGCTGCAGGGTCCCAAATCCAAAACCCTAGTGGTTTTATTAGGCCATTCATGAGCCCTTCGCTGAGTGGTTGAAGTCTTCTCCACAACTCTTACTATTCAAGATGACGGTGCAGGGAGCACGTACATATGTCGGACATCAGACGACGCGAAGCCGTCTGGTGCCAACCTCAATCATCAGACCTGGGTGCACATACACAAACTCAACCGGCAATAGCCGTACAATTCAAGTATGCCCCATCGAAAGCCTCCCCGTGGTACACAGCAAATCCTACATTCAGCCATCCCCATCAGCACTATCCAAACCCCAACAGCTTTCCCTTTCATAGCGCTGACTGACGTTCATCCACATACGACATGTACCAGAGAACACCCTCGACGGAGGACAGAAACATATAACAGCAAGAGGGACATATATCTACCTAGAAATGAAATTAAAGTCCTAGTCCGATCGGCGGACCTACCACACGAGCCAAGACCATCAGCAAACTCACCAAGAGCTGTCAGGCCAAGATCTGTATGCGCCACCATATTTTTTTCTTTTTGGGAAAAATGTGGAAACCCAACATGACAGACTGAACTATCATTGATTTGCCCCAACGGCTAGCTCCTTTCGTCAATTATCAATATGGCGTAACAAATCCACCTTGACTGTGTCTTTGACGAGAATTCTAACTATCTACCGAAGGCCAGATAGTTAGTAAATATGCAATGAATTTACTTAAAGACCAATTTTCCTGACAGCCCAGAGTGCCCAATTTAAGGTGCTGAAATACGTCCGCTGGCAATTTAAGAGAAAAAGAAAACTTCCCTAAAACCACACATCCAACTAGGTGGTTTATAACCTAGGTGTAAACTACACCAAGCAGCGCTTAGCTTCCAGCCTGCTACAACCTATCTGTACCTTTCACTTAAAGGTTGTTCCCTTTGCCTTAAGCCATTAGTTATCACAAGAAGTGCGATCCATGAGGTGTAGGGTAGAGATTATGCCGAAGAGAAGAGGTGAACTCCTCTTGCTACTCTCACAGTATCATTGAGGCATGAACAGATCCTTTCCTAGGTGTTCGCATTACTCACATTGGTTTGCTCCAAACCACTTGTGACGAACACGTAATTAATGAGGAATTAAACCTCTCCTATACTAGTCTTCTGCGGAAGGTAATTAATGTTGCTAACCCTTATCCGTGATATCATATGATTCTAGGAATCCACTAAATTTCAGAAGAGGGGACTAGCCTCATCACCCTCAGCTGTACTAATGATGCGGATCACAGCGGGGATATTCATTCCTCATATCCTTAACTAATAGTTTTCGATGACGCCACCTCAAAGATGAAGTTCAAACAACTTGCCAACTTTATACTACGGCCAGCATCGTGAAAACATGCTCCACTCCCGATGAAGGAGGTTAAACGAACATGTGCTTCAATACTGCATGGTATACTCGCTCGCTTGTAACATACATGTGCCCTTAGGTCTGTGATTTCTTGCCCAAGCACATTAAAGTTGTCACAACGCGTTATATGTAGACGTGCTAACAATCAGGGTATATAATACCCTTGCGAGAGGAAAAAATTCAAAGTTTTTCGCCCTTTGGTGACATACTTGTAATAACTGATCAGCGATCTAGGTTCCTATTACATCTGCGGTATCATGAAGCTTATGGCTGGCGAGCTTACCGTGAAGCTAGGCGTTGTTTCGAAAACTAAATTGAACTAACTACAATGTACGAATAATACGAGTAAAATTCTAACTTATTTACCATGCCGCTGGTTATGAAACTTCTACAGTATTACTCTCTACTAGGATCCCTCCTGAGTTCGTCGCGGTACGTACGATGTCCTGGACAATTGCACGCGTCATCGCAAGGCTCGGATTTGTATGACCCTGTAGTACGGCTTCCTAATACACGCACAGGCACAAACAATTATTGCCATACGTCTAGAAGGTAACCTCAAAGGGGACACAATACTAATTACAATACATAGGCACAAATACAATACAATACCAACAGAAATTAAATTATGAACAAAATTGATGCGACAAAAAAAATACAATTCAGGATAATAAGACATATGCATGGCAGATAATAAGATACGGAAAGAAAAACACAAGAATTATAGCCCTCAAGCTTTTACTTGAGATCAATAAAGTCAATAATTAATTATCTCCAAGACTCCCAGTCCTGTTTGCATATCAACAAGTCAACAAGGTACAGAACCCTGGTCATCCTGATCAAGAACAACCAGTTCCTTCCACAATGCGCCGTTGGCAAGGATAATCCTTCGTCCAATGAGTCATCCATAAATGACTATAGACCTCCTAATTCCCAAAGAATGCCTAAACTACTCAACAAATTTATTTATTTATTGTTGAACTCCAAAATTCCTTTCGGAAGGCGCGACATGTCCACTTCTACACTCAAGTGTGAGCTCGGCCCTGTTTCATATTTTGGTTTATTATTTCGCGACCCTCGGTCGCCTTCAAGACTACGACAATGGTGCGGGCAGGTACGTGCGAAGTGACCCGGGCGCCCACAGCGAAAACACAAATTATTCTTCTCATTGCTCCTTCTCAAGGAATGCCTTTCCGCAACTACTGGCCTCCTGTGTGCTAACGATTCAGATTTATTACTCCGGTGATTACCAGGCGACCCTCTATTTCCTTGCTGATTACGCGTCCCATATGGACAGCTTCTGGCAATATGATTCGGCCGACCACAAGAAAAACACAGATTAGACGCCGATCTTTTGCTAATGCTTTTACGTGCAATGGACTTTAGGTTTGAATGAAATGACCGAGTCAGCACCTTGCTGCTCATATTTATCTGCTCAAACGAGGAACATAATCTCATCAGCTCTTTAACTGATGCGGGCTGAGCACTGACAAGGACTGAACTAAATCCAGTTTGAAGTCCGCGTTTAAATACTTGTAAAAGTTCGAACTCGGTCAGGACAGAGTCCAATAATTTATTTAATTCCAATATCCTAAAGATATAATCTGATGAAGATTCTTCTGGCCCCTGGCTGGACATCAAAATCTCCAATTTCCGATCTAACATGAAGCTTCCGGATTCGAACCTTTCCAAAAAATAAGCTTTCAACGTGACCCATTCCATATGGTCCCTATACGTAACTCTAAAAAAGGTCAGTGCTCTATCACGCAAGAACTCTGGGAGAACAGGAGAAAGTGAATCGACCTCGAACCTACGCGCGCGCGCTATTTCCTCTAGTCTTACCAAAAACTCTCGAATACAGCCAGAACCATTATACGGATCAACTGGCCACGACGAAAAGTCGATATTCAATGGTGGTAATTGGTTACTTTTAGCGCTATGAGACGGCAACATTTCCAAGTCTCTTGAAGGACAAGATCCTGTAAGTGGCAAGGAAGAGTCCGAACAAGGCGCTGGCGCTTCCGGAACAAGTTCCATAGAAAATTCCGGGGCCCCTCGCAAATCGACATGTGCCTTAGATTTCTGAGGCAATATAACCTGTTCCGTAGCAGAGTGAACGAAGCCCCTATTGTGATTCCCTGCCTGTCGACGTAACCCGGGGAGTTTGTTACCCGGAGTGATTCCCCTCTCCATCAATTCCCCAATCAATCTCTCCTTAGTTGCACTCGTAATATTGTCAATAGGACTCATTGTGGACTTATTCTCAGCTAGCAGGGGGAGAGTTCTATCTGAAAGATTGGAAATCCCAAAGACTCTAGGCCACGCTGTTATTAATACGTGTTCCTAATCTCAGGAATAGCCTTCACCAGAAATTCCAATCGCATGTAATTGAAGAAAACAACTCTACCTTAAAGGCCTAAAATAGAATAATTTAATAAAGTTCGATCACCCGGCCACGCTATTATAACACCGGTCTACTACTAATCTCGCCGACCAGATGTACGACAGCTAATATTCGTCAAACTTAATTAGCGAAACAGCCGGACGGCTCTGAACGAATAATGTTATAGTTGACAAACTTAGTGCTCTAAATATTCTATTTTTTGTTGATGAAAAAATTTTCGAAGCGATCCAAACTCCTGAATACGCCACTAACACTATCCAAACAGAAAGAAAACGTAACGAATTATTCCTTGCAATTGCAACAAGGAACTTCTATTAGTTGCTAGTCACCCGGCCAATCACAAGAAACTATGGCGTTCCACTAGCTCTGCCTATCCGATTACCGGCCAAATTCGAGATTATACTCCTCGTAAAACTACGCTCAACTCGATTTTTTCTAATTTTAGAAAATAACTACCTACACTCGCACAGCTTTTATCAGCCGCACGTTATTAGTTGGTTATTATATTTTATTTAATTAATAAATAAAATCCTCAACTCATACACAAAATGACCGCCAAACAAACGGTACTCGAATCAATTTCCACCCGACCGACTTGACTGAAGTACAAAGCCTATGCTTTGTCGTTTTAACGGTCCTGAATCGCTTTCAATTCTTTACCGAGTTATACAAAATTATACAACGTATACGATATAATAATGCACAAAATTTCCAATATCAAAAAAAGGAAGAAAAGAAAGAAGAAAACATAAAATTCAAATACACAGTATACAATAAAGTAATGCACAAGATATTCGAGTATCAAAAAAGGAAAAAAAAAGGAGAAAAAAAACATAAAATTCAAATACACAGTATACAATACAGTAATGCAAAAAAATATTCTAGTACAAAAAGAAGAAAGAAAGGAAAAAAAAACATAAAAATTCAAATTATACCGTCCAAGCTCGACGACGAACCTCTAGGCCCCGCGTTGAAAGAAGCCAGTTTCAAACTTTTAACCCTTTAATTAATTAATTCCGTTGGATTACTAAAAGCCTGGATGTTACAATGTATGACTCTTACTCCGGTAGCTCAGTATAGGTAAAACAAGGCTCAATAAGATCTCAAGATGTCGTGAGAAGAGGTAGGCATTCGTCAGTGCTTGGGTAGGTATAAATACATAATGAAACACATATCTGCTGTTAATTGGTTATATATTTAGTCCTGACGAGCTGATACTCCGTCAGGAAAATCAAATGGGCAGATTACTCTCTGCTACTCCGCTAGCCTTTCAGATGGACAGGCAGTCGAAGCAATTTATTATCAGGGGTAATCTCACAACAGTCCGTTGCGGAATTGTGCAATTCTCAAAGATTAGATATCGCCAATCTCTAGAATACTCAAATATCACCATAAAATGACAAGCAAAAGAGGATAAATAAGGTTGATCTTACTCCAATACTAGACACAATGTATTATCCCAGATCCGCTTCAAGTGTATGACCAGGTCGACTCGTATATGGCCCTCTGACCTTATACTGTTACTACAGGCCCGTGGATGTGAAGAAATTCCCTCAGTATGGTTTGGAGACCGTCAATTCGTGCCGTAATACAGTCACACGACTCGGTCCAGTCTTGAAGACTCCAGAATCTGGCGCGCACTCGATATTGCTGATAGAATCAGTTAACTTTGATCCGCGAATGAGTTGTACGCCTAACTCGAGATCGTCGTTGGACAACAGTCCAGAATCTGCTCAATCAAAAGACTGAGATGAAACAAGATCCCCGTTTGTAGATTATCCAGAATTTACTGGGCAAATTGTATCAAATTAAGAACGAACAATCAAATGTGAGAAAAGCTTGTTCAAGTTCGCGAACCGCGTTAAGACGAAAATGATGATGGCTAGACAACTTCGTGGCGAGAATGAGCCTGGGAAGATCGCGCCCTCTGAATTTAAGGGATCTCGCTCACCCCCGCCATTTGGAGCTCTATAGAAAGTTCCTCGTGGCCGTTAAAATAACCATAAATCTTTTCCGTCCGGCCGAACGTTACTTCGGCAATGAATAGTTTATTTAAACTATCACAGCGTAATTAAGTCGAGAATCCTTTTTGTATAACATCCGGTAATCTTAAAGGCGATACTTAAATTGCTTAAGGGACAATAGTTACTTCTTTTGAAATGTATCTCGAGTGAAGTGTTTTATGTCTTCTCAGCCGTTGTTTCAATATTTAACTATATCTGCAATAAATTAAGCGCGACGTATTTCTTTAGAAAAGGAGAAGAGAAATTTTTTGACCCTTTTTTCTCGCCTAACAATCGCGGTCATAAAAGCGCATTCACCCTCTGAAATATATCTTGCGCAAAGTTTTATTTTTTTTCTTAGTAACAATAGTTATCTGTGACTGCAATAAATCAGATCGTAAGACGGAACACCAATTACAGATCTTTACAAAGACAAACGTTCTGCATTCTTTTGAAAAAAAGGGAAGAGAAATCTGACACTGAGCCATGTTACAATAGGAGCCCTTCTCCTTTGTCTTCTGATTCCCTGGGTTCACTATTTTTTTAATGGTTATTTTTTAACTGCAATAAACTAATTGGTTGACCGTACCCAAGTCCTGACACTATATATCTATTTCGTTAGTCTTTCTTCATTTATTCGTTTCACAATCCCAAACCATCTCATCGTGTTCTTCTTCATCTCAATCAAAGTTGGCTCCAACATACTATTGTGGACTAACATCTTAGCAGATTATAACGGACTAATATTTGAATAATAAAAATGTTCTATGACATTCTTAATATGATTACTATTAAACCGTAACTATCACAACATAATATATAATGTTGCATACAGATGCAAGTCAAGAATTTTACATTGTTTGATTATTTGTTTACATCATTCTTTTGTGTTCATAGTTATACGTGGTATATCTAGTGGAGTGGTCTTAATGCTTTACGTATATTTTCAACCAATCAGCAATCTTATGTAGGTTTTATATCAAAAAATTTCAGTGAATAGTACCCGGCGATAAGTAATACACATCGAGCTTAAGAAAGAGACAGTCGGCCATAATCGGCTAACTTTGACTTTGTAGAGCGTCGTCTCTGTCGCTTGGCAACGACTGACAAATCGCGACAGAACACGTGTATGAATGACAGAGACGACGCTCTACAAAGCCGAAGTTAGCCGATTATGGCCGACAGTCTCTTTCTTAAGCCCGATGTGTATTACTTATCGACGGGTACTGTTAGTCTATTCGTATATTTAATTGTCTTGGACACTTGAAATTTGTATATTTAATTGTCTTGGATACTTGAAATTTGTATATTTAATTGTCTTGGACACTTGAAATTTGTATATTTAATTGTTTTGGACACTTTAAATTACATGTTTGAAATTATAAATTTCAGCGTAAGTCTATTTGTATATTTAATTGTCTTGGACACTTCAAATGACATGTCGACTTGATAAATCAACAAACACAATTTAGAACTAAACATATATTTGTGTCATTTCTAATGAAATAATTTCAATAAATAACTTAATGTACCGTGCTTCAAATACTTTTAAGATAATTAACCGTATTAATGCCAAGAACGGAATTATCCGCAAAATTAATCCACCATAGACCAATCGCGATTATATCCATGTTACTATTGTTGAGCTTATTTTACATATTTGCCAAACAACTTTGCTATATTTTACAATTAGTAGGGACATTACCATCTCTGTTGAAGGTTATACATTTTTTTGTCACTTGCTAAGATGGTTTTTGGTCGAGATATTGTCATTTTTCTAAAGTGATTCACTAAGGTTGGTGCTTTAGTAGTGTTTTAAGTTAATTTAAGTCGCAATATTTTTTGTTTATTTAAAATTGTAAATTTTAACGCAAATTTAATATTTAAGCCTTTTATATTAAAAATCTTTGTTTATACGACATAAAAACATATTTCTTTTGTATAACATAAGTGGTAATTTTTGGGCTATATATAATATAATGAAATTTGTGTAATATCTAAAAAAAATATTTCAATTCGTGCATTCCGTTATAGAGTTTACATTTCGTAGTGAAGTGACAACCCTGAATTTACTTTCGAAAAAGTAACAAATTCATTGAATTTTATCAAAAAAGGACATACAATATAATAGAATGTAAACTAGCTGTGTGTAATCAAAGTGTTTTCTTATTACAACGTTTTAAATATTCGTTTTAAGAAAAAATAACAATGTCTAACACAGTTTGTCCTACAGGTACTCACCACTTATTCCATGCTGTAATGGAAAAGGTTAAAATAATATATTTGAAAAACTCACCAACTTAAATTATAGGCCGTTGTACACATCAAAAAGAACGATTTAGGTCAATTAGATTTGATGAAGTAAGCATACCTGAAACAAAATATTTTAATTATTAAAATCTCATATTTGAATTTGTTTAAAGAAACAATTAAGACTAGAAAACTCCATTGTTATATTAAATCCCACTGCTAAGATTATCATTTGGACTTGCTACACTTTTATTTTGACGAAAATAAAAATTATTTATTTACTGACTTCAGCTTTTAATTTGATTCTTATTTTCTATAATTATGGTTTAATGTTACGAATATGAATGAAATAAGAGACACAATAAATATTGTTTTGTCTAAATATTCGTAAACACTGCTTGGATACAACCTCGGCTGGTATTCGTATTAATCAGTTAATAATGATAATTTATTTGTTTGGTACAATTTAAAATATAAACACTGTTCTCGCGGCCGAACTCGCCCTATATTAGTGGGGTGTATCTCAGTCTGGGTATGTTACGAGATGAGCCCAGACTATTTAATATTTGAGGTTTCTCTTTTAAATGTATTTTCTGCTTATTTATCTTGAGATATTTATGTGATTTTGGAATATATTCAAATATGTATATACTGTGTTGCTATCAATAAACCTATATTTATTTATAATTATTATTTATCAAAAATCATTTGATAACGGCGCAACAAGTCAATTTTTTTTAAATTTAGTAACAATTTCATCTTATATCCGAAAATTTCGGCTTGGTAGGCCATTTGCCATTACTGTCAACGCCCGTGGCCTAATTTGTAAGACACTTGACTTCCACCTGGAGATTTCGGGTTCTATTGTCATTGACACGCAAAAGAAGGTTCCCAGTCTTGTAAAAGATTTTGTTTGGTAACAATACTTACGAACGTTAGGTGTGTGCTAGTGTTGTTGGTACTTCGCGTGCGGGATGTATTGCCAAAACGTGCAATTACAAACAGTGAGTTACGTTCCTAATCAAATTATTCTAAGTCTTGTGGCGCCAAAATAGGGGTAAAAACAGTATTTTATTTAAAGTTACACGAAGAGTGCTCGATATAAAAATATTTAATGAGGGAATATTATTCAAATTAATGAAAAAAAGTCGAATAATAATTCCCCATCAAATAATTTTATACTATGCATGTAGAGTACTACAAAACAAAGACTTTGATTTTTTGCAAAAAATGAATATGACTTTAACATATCCTAATGAGTTAGTTATTCAGATATTTTACATGGTAATAAACAAATAAATAATTATTATTTACTGATTAAGGTGAATAGGAATACCAGCGGAGGTTATACCCATGCAGTACATACAAATATTTAGACATAAAGAATTTATTTGGTTTTTTATTTGATTTATAACAATTAAATCTCATTTCAGAAAATAAGAATCAAATTAAAAGCTCAAGTCAGTAAGTAAATATTTTTTTCTAATTTCGTCGAAATAAATATTCTTTTAACTTGAAAGAATCCTTTGCACGAGTATGCTGGTAAAATAAAGAAAAATATTTTTTTTAAGCATTAATATTTCCTCTTAATTTAAATCAAAATAATAAAAGGACAATTTATATAGAGCTGTATAGAGAGCAAACTCTTTCCAAAGGCGCTTTTATTCGAGACTCGAACCCATTTTAACTGACTGTTGAAAAATATTACATTATACGAGTAAATATCAATAAGTCGAGTATAAGGATATGAAGCACTTGTTGAGGCCATTATCTAAATCTGCATCTGAATATATTCAGAAAAACACAATTATGAAAGAAAAAAACTGCAGACAACTTACAGAGAAAAGACGAACTACAAAGAAATCTTTGAAGATGTGATAGATTAAGATTAATAACAACGATTTGCCATCTATTTGATAAATAAGATTCCACCCAGGTGAGGGGGCTGCCTGAAAATACATATTTATCCTTAAATTTTTGCAAGAAAATTTCATGATCGATAGTATTAAAGGTATCATTAAAGCTTTTTTCGCCTTTCTATATCAGTCAACAAATCCGTAACCAGTCTTAAAAAAACGGTCTTCGTAGATTCATGTTTTTTTTATATGCACACTGATTCCTTACAACAAGTTTCTTTCAAATTTTACGACAACGCGAGTTAATCAGAACTAAAGGAATTTTTTAGATAAGCTTCGATAAAAACTAATTGTTGATGGAATATTTTTTGTTATACTGTTTATTTAAACAACCGAAACAAATACAAAAAAAACATATCAAAATATCATATTTTATCATTTTCAAAATCAAACTCTTTTCACAAATTGATGTTTTGTGGAATTCAATTATTTAACATTATGATAATACATTCATTTCCGTGTCCTGGCAATCAAATGTTAATTATCCTACGTGTTTTCATTAGAAGGCAACAAGTATGCGTTAGTTGTAAGTCCTTTATAGCTTAAAATTCCCATTCAATTCTATTTTCGTTTAAGAAATCCTTTTTCTGCACGTTCAACTCACATTTATTCACCCCTTCTGGGAATATATGCAGATCTCTTTAAGTAGGCCAAGGCAGTTGATTTCCTGGTATTATAAACTTTTAAAACTCAATCTGGAAGAATCGTCAAGTCGTATGCTCGCTTCATGAAACTATTCCTGTATTTAAATTACCATATTGCTGGCTGGTGACCATATAAGGGTTTTCTTGGACCCTGGACTCACTTTGTTTTTTCTAGATTTATGCCACTGCTACGGATATCCGATGAGGTGGTACTGATTAGTTAGTAGGTTTTTTCAACGGTTGTTGCTTTTAAACTGTTGTTTGGAATAAATAAGTGAACTATGTTTAACCATGAACACAAATAATAAAATCAAAATAAGTATCCTGTTGTTATCTTCCTGGTTTCATTCATGGCTACGTCAACCCGTAAGTACATAAAACATTTAAAGGTCTGTGTAAGTTGGCATATTCTTTAAGAATTCTTTTGCGTATTTCGTCAAAGTAAATCTGCTTGATCCATTTCTTTAGTGAAATACAAAAGACGTCTGTTAAATTGAGACGACGTCACTCAAATTTTCCTGTACTCGACAACATGTGTGAATAATGTGTATTTGACAGAAGATACCCGACATAAAGTTGTTACAAAGCACCATTTTGAATTTGTAGTAAAAAAAAATTTCATTTTATCCGTAGGAGTCATTAATTTTGAACATATTTCTTAGGGAAATTTGGGATTTTTTTAAGGCGCACAAATGTAAAACTATGTGTAACAAGATGGCTCTTTGATAAGGAAAAAGCAAGAAGTGAGGAACTTTTAGAAGTCTCCACATAGACGTGTGAATGAATGGTTGATGCAAATGCAAAACTTATGATAATGACACATTTGACTTATGTTTGAGATTTTAGTATCTATAAGAATTTATTATATATACAGAATATGATGAATGTTTCAACCAAATGTTTTTAGTTTTTAAGATAAATATATAAAATTTGATTAACCCTTCCTTCCCTGTGATGTGTAACTACAATAGTACAAATTGCTTCTAAAAACTTTAATATCTCTATAAATACTGGATTCACATTTTAGGTATTCCTCCGTTATACATTTACGCATTGAATGAAAAAGTAATACTAATAATAATTAGCACTTCTCGGCCACATCAGAGGCATTTTGTGAAAATCGGGAATCAATTCACTAATGTGATCAAACGTGTGCCAGTGTGTGACGTAGGTATATTCATTCTAAAAAAACACTATGGGCGAGGAAGCGACGCAATTCACGTCTCACTCTACTTCGGTACATGGGAACGTTAGAAATTGAATCTTAGTTCACTCGCTTCAGTAGCTCGCGGGCTTTCGTTTGTGGCGGTTGCTTCGTTTTTTGAACGTCGGTCAATGGTTTTCCTTCATGTTTTCAGCAATTAAATTTCAATTATTATCACTTTTGACTTTGAATATTCTTATTTTCCCGATTTTTAATCGCTCATTTTTACATGGGTATTGAATACACATCACCGGAAAGCGCGGAGTTTTTTAGCACAGGAAGGGAAAGGTTAAAGAATGAGACCACTTCGTTACAGGTCGTGCCTTGTAAACTGTTTCACAAAATGGTTGTTTCTTGCATAATTATGTGATTTTAGTCTACAGTACTCATCCATTTTTGATGACCTCATATCATAATTCAAAAATATCTTTTTTTTGCGTCATAACCTCAATACTGAGGAACGTAACTCACTATGGAATTGCTTTATGTCGTGCACATTCTTCTCAAGTCCTTCCAGGATTCTGCTCTCCACAGAGCTGGTAGCGAAGGCAAATCCGTACTACTCTTTTTTTGGTGGCTACAGTAAAAAGGTTATCTATCTCTGCTCATGTGACCCTTCATATTGCCACTAACCATGAGTTTTTCAATGTCCTCTCGACGCCAAATGTGACCGAAGAATTGAAGAATGCGCCAAGTACATAATGTTGATAGCCTCTATGAAATGTTAAGTTTTTCTAGTATAGAGGCATACATATAATCACGCCCTGTTCCCTGTCTGGGTAGGTAAAGAGGACAGAGTGCTATACTTTTCTCGACACACACATCCTCTGACTTTCTACATTTCCTTCTTTCAGAATATTATTCCCTTGATCCAACAATACTTTTCTTGATTTTTCTCTCACACGCCTTCCACTCACATTTACACTATATTATATTTGTTTTGTAAGTTTTTCTTCCACATGCCCAAACCATATCAACATGTTCTTTTTCATCTTACTTAACACATCAGCCTTAAATTCACATTCATCCTTAATCAATTTATTACGTATTCAGTCCCACATTGACATTCCATGTATTTTTCTCAATGCACGCATATGTACAACATTTATTCGACTTCTTAATATCTATCCACGTCCACATTTCCCTCCCATACATCAAATATGGCACCAAAATACTATGAATTCTAGTTTTTTTATGGAAACTCAATTTGACTTTGAGGTTTTTGTCCTATTTGACATTTTACAACAAAAAAAGATCGATTCGATTGAAATATTACTCAAGAAAATTAACATTAACCAAATTAAATTAAATTAACATCCACGAAACAAAAACGGTTTGAATTTTACAATCGAATTATCATAGCGGCGCACGCCTTGTTTGTTTTACAATTGAATTATCATGGCGCACGCCTTAAATTGAATTATCACAGCGCACGCCTTATTTGTTTTACAATTAAATTATCACAGCGCACACCTTATTTGTTTTACAATTGAATTATCATGGCACACGCCTTATTTGTTTTACAATTGAATTATCATGGCGCACGCCTTATTTGTTTTACAATTGAATTATCATGGCGCACGCCTTATTTGTTTAACAATTGAATTATCATGGCGCACGCCTTATTTGTTTTACAATTGAATTATCACAGCGCACGCCTTATTAGTTTTACAATTGAATTATCACAGCGCACGCCTAATTTGTTTTACAATTGAATTATCACAGCGCACGCCTAATTTGTTTTACAATTGAATTATCACAGCGCATGCCTTATTTGTTTTACAATTGAATTATGATGGCGCACGCCTTATTTGTTTGACAATTGAATTATCACGGCGCACGCCTTATTTGTTTTACAATTGAATTATCACGGCGCACGCCTTATTTGTTTTACAATTTAATTATCATAGCGCACGCCTTATTCGTTTTAAAATTTAATTATCATAGCGTACGCCTTATTTGATTTACAATTATCATAGTGCACACCTTATTTGATTTACAAAAATAAGGCGACAACTGTCTATTTTTTTTTTATATTGGATAATATTTGAAAATGGGAAAGCTGAAACACATTTGACATACTTAAATATTCTGTATAATTATTTTTTTACAATTAAAATTCAACAAACGATTGAAAATTTGGCCTTGATTGCCGATACTTCTTGCTGCTGTTCAGTCCCAGTGTCCTTCTCTCAGTCTCTTCAGATATTTCTGCAATCATTTCATTCCGTATTCTGTCATACATTGTAAATCCGTGTGTTCTCCTCAATGTACGGATTTACATCAATCATTCGGCTTCTTTTAGTATTTTCCACGTCCACGTTTCACTTCCACACATCAAAGCTGTCCCCAAAATACTATTGTAGGCTATCATCTTAGCAGATTTGTGTACTGCCTGATTCGATTATATATTTGTTCTTGTGTCCCATTGAATTTGTTTCCTGTCATTACACACTACTTCTTCCAGTCCGGACGTTGAGGGTTCGATTCTCGCTAGTACCCGATTATTTTTAAAAGTTTTCACTTAAAGCCTTTCTAAATCCTAAATAGGTTTTTGAAAGATCGCCATATAGCAAAATATTTACCAAGTTGTACTGTATACAACGAAAACCTTATACAATACAAAATATCTCGCACCGTTATAACATATGTAAACTTGTAAGGAGCAAAAATCTATAAGACATAATTTAACCATAAAATGAATTTTCATTGCTTGACACTTTTCCACATAAAGGGTTGATCTATACCTTTCTGATATTTCAATTAAACCCAAAAATGTGTAATGAAGGTTTGGTCCTTTTTGAATATCTACATTTTGCTCACACAATCTGCTGTTTCAAATCCTTGACTATGCGAATGTTTGTGATTTAGATGCTATGGAAAAACAGTTGGACAAACCAAAATATCTTCAAAATGTTTGTCATTGATTCCTTTTTTAAACTTAAGAGTGATGATAACAATACTATATAAAATCTGAATATTTAATTTATTGAATAAAATACATTTGCACTCCAGGTTGTATTAAACTCCAGCTGTAGCATTCTTACTTAACGCAACATTCCTAATAGCAAAATTTGTAAAAAGAATGTAACTAAATCGACTTGTCTCAACAAAAGAAAATTATTTAAAATATTGAAAATCTAAATTACTTAGAATATTCCTTATTCAAAATGAAGTATAAAACAAAATTCAAAGACATATCGAATATGAATCCTCCCTTGCGATAAAACAGGCTTAAGGCTTTAAGAAAATTTAATATTTATGAATCTGATCGTCTTTTATTTGATCCTTCGTATTACGTAGAAAGTATGTAATTTAACTTCTACTAACGCTTGAGTGAAAAGTATGGTTAAATTATATTTTTTATGTCGAAATATTTCGTTTGATACGAGTCTCATTACAAAAATTGATCTGATTTTTTCAAACGAAATTTTAGCCGATGTTAACTTTAAAAATTACAGTATATATTTTAAAATGTGACTTTTACTACTTAATATCAATAAAGTGAGGCGTGTACACAAATATTGCGATACAAGGTGAGTCCAATGTCATCACGTGTTTTTTTAAAATTAAAAATCAATTGTATGAATATATAGCGCCGTTCAGAAAGTAACTTGCCCTCAAGAGTGCTCTTACAGCTTTAACCTTTCCCTTCCTGTGCTAAAAAATCCGAGCGTTCCGGTGCTGTGTATTTAATACACATGTAAAAATGAGCTATTTAAAAACGAAAAAATAAGAATATTCATAGCCAATCGCTTAAATTAATAAAATTTGAAGTCAAAAGTATTAAAAATTGAAATTTATTTGCTAAAAACATGAAGAAAAACAATCGGCCGACTTTCACAAAACGGGTGAAGCGATCATCTCAAACGAAAGACTGCGAGCTAATGAAACGAGAGAAGCGAGTGAAATGAGATTCTATTTCTTGCGTTCCCATGTATTAAAGTAGAGTGAGACGTGAATAGCGTCGCTTCCTCACCCATAGTGTTTTTTAGAATGAATATACCTACGTCACACACTGGCACACGTTCGATTGTATTGGTGAATTTATTCCCGATTTTCACAAAATATCTCTGATGTGGCAGATAAGTCCTAATTATTATTAATATTATATTTTCATTCAATGCGTAAATTTACTATATTACGGAGGAATGCCTCAAATCTGAACCCAGTATTTATTATATTTATAGAGATATTAAAGTGTTTAGAAGCAATGTGTACTAATTACATATCATAGGACAGGAAGGGTTAACAACGCCTGAGCAAATCATTTATAATACTTTCGTAGCGAGTAATACAATCTTTTGATATTATTGTCATGTAGCAATATTTTCTAACCTACCAGAAAGCTGTTTATGAGGCCTTAAGGGAAAACCAAACGGAAAAACGTTTAAAAAATCTAGATTTAATGGGGAATCGAACCAACAACCTCCGTAATAAAAGACAGGCGCCTTACCAATTAGATCACGGAGGTCGTCGTTGTATTTTTAAACACCGTTATTTTCTTACCAGTTAATATGCCCCAGTTACTTCAACTAGGCTATCCTTTCCACAACAACCCACATTTTAGTTAGCTACGAAGTCACCTGAACCCTTCATGTGCGGACTATTTAATTCAGGAGTCCTGATATAAATTGCTGAATCATGGTATAGTCACCCGTTTTGCATGATTTAGGAACATAATGAGTGAAGTACATATTGCTCGAATTGGATGCATTCATTGTGCATAATTGCTATTGCACAATCATTTATCATCCCTTTGACGTTTAGCTCTGTAGAGATAGAGTGTTGGCAAACTTATCGAAATTTAATTCAGTCTTTTAACATTCAAATAAACTTAATTTATTATGACATTTTGGAGTTACGAAGTAAGTTTTATAAACTAATAAATCTGATGTGAGTTTTCAAAAAGTCACTGTTAAAGTGAATAATATACTATATTAAATCAGCCAATATATCATGTAAGTAAGAATTAAATATTAAGATACTTTATAAGGTATCCATCATCTTGTAGAATCCCTGACTTATGTGGTCTAGTTGGTTGCCGATCAGGTAATAGGTTGCGTTATATGGCGTGCAACGATAGAAAACAAAGTCAATGGGTCACTAAAGCATGTATACTCGAACCGGACAGCATAAAAATCTGCTAAGATGATAGTTCAACAATATTTAAGAACCAACTTTGATGTATGAGAGTTAAACCCCGGCCGTGGAAAAAAAACTAAAATGAACCGATTTTTTTTTTTGTAAAAAATGCGTGGATTGATAATAAATACACGGGGTTAATTTTTTTTACAGAATACAAAGTGAAGTGATTAGGGATGAATGTAAACTTATGACTGGTGTATTAAATAAGTTGGAGAAGTGCACTCAAAAAATGGTTTGGGCACGTAGAACGAATGAATGAAGACTTCAAAATAAATACATTTAGTGCAAATGTGAGTGTAAGGCGAGGCAAAGAAACACCAAGGAAATGATGGTTGGATCAAATGAATGATATTTTGAAAGATTGACATGAAGAAAATCAGATAAATCGTAATATTTGTACTAGAAGGAGTATGGATGTGGAAGAGGCGAAGAATGTACATCAAAATAGGAAATTCTGACCCTTCGTCTTCTCTGTCTACCCTAATAGTAAAATGGCGTGATAGTGTTTATGAATTTATGCAATAAATACTCGTAAATCTAGGATATAATTTAAATTGAACGAGCTAACAATTGTACTTTACATATCACTAAAATTTTCTTTAAACGTTCATTTATTGTAAATGAAAATACTCAAGATTTTCAGGATATCCTAAAAACGGAACGTAGAAAATTATGAAAAAAATCAAATAAATTGTACAAAAATACGTGTACCGAGAAGAAAACATAGGGTGACAATGTATGATAGAATACGGAACGAACTGATAGTGAATGTGAACTTAAGATGGATGTGCTGAGTAAGATGAAGAATAATATAATAACACGAATGAATGAAGAAAGTCTCACAAAATATATGCATTGTGAATTGAAGTTATAGTTATAGTAGATCAAGAAAAGTATGGTAAGATCAAGCAAATGTTATTTAAAAGAAGGCCACTCACAGTCAAAAAAATATTGCATATTCACCGAAATAAAATTAATAATAAAAAAATTTAATAAAATAAACTAAACACTTGTTTCATTTGTAATTCACCACCATTTTATTTGAGTTTTTTATTCGTTTTAATGACCTTCTTCTTTCTCATCAGGTGAAGTTGAACTAAATTATGTCTAAAAAAAAAATCTAATTGTACTAGGTACAGGACAGTGGGGGGGGAGTAGTGGCTAATAAGGGAAGGGAAATAGTGGTTAATAAGGGGAGGGTAGTAGTGGCTAATTAGGAGAGGGTAATAGTGGCCAATTAGGGGAGGAGAGTAGGTAGATATTACAAGGATGATTTTCGAATGGGAAACATATTTAGCATAGGACTTTTATTGAAATTAACTTGATTGTTTATAATGTGGAGACAAAAACTAAAAAAACTAGAAATAATATATTTTAGACGATTTAGTTTAACTTCACTTGATGGTGAAGAAGAAGATTATGGAAACTGGTAGTGAACTCAAATAAAACAGTGATGAAAACCAAATCAAAAAAGGTGTTTTTTTCATTTTATTACAAATTTATAAACATTACACCACAAAGTGAAACGAAAATCTTTTCTAAAATTCAAAAAATAATTAGTATTATTAACATATTAAACACTTGAGACTCGTCCAAAATTTGATTACATATATTAGTCACTTTTCAAAATGCGCTATCCTATTTTGTAACATTTTACCCAATTCGATTAATTAGATTAAGCCACGTTTTCTCGAAAATTATTACTCAATAATTTTGCTCTAGGCCAAGTGCACAATATAGTACATAGATACAAAACGATTGTATATTAAATAATATCATATTATGAAATTAATATGATTAATGTACCAAAGGTATATATCATCTAAGTTTTGCCAAATATTTCCCCTAGTACCAGGTTATCACTTTTCGGCGATAAACCATTCCTTATACCATATGATGGGTATAAATAAATATGCATTAATTCGAGTGTTGCTCAAATAAAGTGATTGCAAAAATAATTTTATCTTTCGGAATACGTTAGATTTTACCGCGGAAAAAATAGCAAAGGTTTCATTCATTCGTTTTCGTTCATTATCACTTTTTCTAAAAATGCATAAAAATGCTCGTTACTTGTTTACTTTTTGGGTTTAGGGAAAGCGAGATTTCGTACTTTTACAATTTTTATTATTTTACACATGACAAGAAATATACATAATTTGCGAAAAAACAACGGGTAATTTAATTCGGACACAATTTAAATGGATCTGGGTTTGTTGCCTTTCATTTGTCTTGTCCCCAGTAAACTAGAATTTTTTTTTTACTGAGATCGATAAATCGATACTTCTTACCGATTTTGGATTATATGAAACCCCGTTGCACATTCTCATCAACCTGACAAACAGTGACACTCAATACATATGTATACTCGTACATCACGCGAAATCAAACTCCTCACACTTCATCACTCCAGACAGACCAAAACATTCATCCCACAATGTACCGCACACAAACATTAAACAAACAAAAAAACACATGTTTATAAAAATATAAATATTAAAACAACAAAACACACCACATTCAAGAGCTCACACAATCTCTAACGCATTTTTAATATTAAGATATAACTTAATTTTGGACGGCGGCTTCTAATATTTTCAGTATCCTAGCAATACATTGTGTCGTAGAGCGCTGGTTATGCTCGATTATAGCCTTGATTTGGTCGTCATCAGGAGTACCATCCTTCCAGAACGGATGAAATCTTCGGGTGTCATATTACAATTACTAATCTTTTTAACCCACATTTAACACAGACGGTCGTTTATTGCATTTTACATTTCATTTATTTTGTGTCATATTTTTTCCTCTGGCTAGTAGACGACCTCCGTCGCCTGGTGGTAAGACGCTTGTCTGCCGATACGGAGGTTGCGGGTTCGATCCCCGCTGGAACCCAATTTTATTTTAAATGGGATTTTAGGGGCCATTAAAACATCTTTCTGGTTGGCTGGAAGAGATTGCCACATGACAATAAACTCGTCAGGTTAAATATAAAAATAAATTTAAATAAGAAGGAAAAAAGTTGACCTCATTGACCTAGTAAAACGCCCGTCTCCCAGCCCGGAGGTTGCGGATTCACATCCCGCTGGAACCCAATTTTTTTTTAAATGATTCTAATCTGATTTTCACTCAAGGCCTCTTTAAGATCAATTTGTTTTTTTTTTGGAATAGATTATCACATGACAATAGGCCCGCCAAGTTGTGCTGTATACAACAAAAGTGTAATGCAAAACAATAATATATTGGGGGTTAACATAAGTTATGTCCGTTTTTTTTTTTCAAATTTAAAAATGAGCACCAAAAGTAAAACAAAATGGTAAATGTTATACGTAATTCGAAAGAAATTTTTCTGCTCTATATGATATTGTGTTTGTTTTTACGTTACATATATTATTTTATTTGATTACAAACCTTCAAAATGGAATGTCAAGTAGACGAAACTGAGCATTTTCGATACCTTTTTCTGTTCGCGTTCAATCGAGGAAATAAAGCCACCAAATCTGCTCGCGATATTTGCAAAGTGTACGGTGAAGATGCTATGAATTAAAGGACAGCTCGTCGATGGTTTTGCGTTTCAAAGACGGTAATTTCGACCTGAAAGACATGAAGCTTTCCGGACGACCAGTGGACTTCGATGAGGACCGCTTAAATCATATTATTCATGAAGATCCCCTTCAAACTACCACAGAATTGGCTGAGCAGATGAATTGTAGCCACATAACTGTATACCGCCACCTTAAATCAATGGGAAAAGTCCAAAAGTTCGGCGCTTCGGTTCCACATGTTTTGAGTGAAAACAACAAAAATCAACGTTCGACAATTTCTGCTGGTTTGCTCGCGCGTCATCGAGCTACGCATGGTCACAAGCAAAGGTTCCTTTACCGCATCATTACTGGTGATGAAAAATGTTTTTAAAATGATGTTGAAAAATGTTTGAAGGGGATCTTCATGAATAATATGGTTTAAGCGGTCTTCATCGAAGTCCACCGGTTGTCCGGAACGCTCCATGTCTTTCAGGTCGAAGTTACTGTCTTTGAAACGCAAAAACCATCGACGAACTGTCTTTTCATTCATAAGATCTTCACCGTAAACTTCGCAAATATCGCGAGCAGCTTTATTATCTCGATTGAACGCGAACAGGAGGTGTCGAAAATGCTCACTTTCGTCTACATGACATTCCATTTTGAAGGCTTGTAATCAAATAAAATAATATATGTAACGTAAAAGCAAACACATTATCTTGTAGAGCAAAAAAATTTCTTCCGGACGACGTATAACATTTACCATTTCGTTTTACTTTTGGTGTTCATTTTTAAATTGAGAAAAAATCGGACACAACTTGTGTTAACATCTAATAATAAAAATGTATCAAAAACCGAAAAAAAGAACTTATTTTGTACCGTCTTCAAAATTACGCAAAGAATTACTCACGCAATCAGGTAAACAATGACCGTTAAAAATTGTTTAAATACTAGCATTTATAATATTGTTATATACATTCAGTACGTGAGAAATTGAGTAAGCAACGAAATTTTTGTCCCAACGACATCTATCCTAAAAATACGGGCACTACTTTCCGGGTAACATATTATTATGTCTTTAAGAAACTAGAAGCTTGAAAAGATCTAAAAAATGGCACTATCAATTTAAAGAGACATTATTTATTTCAAAATATTCCTCGTCCTTAAGTCCCATACAAGTCCTATCGTAATCCCTATTTTCCTTGACACTTATCTTCTATTTTAATTAATGTTAGTGCTTTTCAAATATTGTTTTCGTACACGACGTAAAAGGAACGATTATGGAAATCAATAAAAATAATGATGAAACATACGTTGGTTGGTTTGTAGAAATATCTTTAAAGCAATTAAACCACCAGCTGTATTTACAAAAAAGTATTTAATATAATAAATAAGTAATTAAATTATGAAAAAAGGAAAAATGAAAAGTCTACATTGAATTGTTTTATAAATTATTTTCCCCATCAGGTGTGTCATCACTGGAAAAGTAGTCCCTTTGGGCAGTTTCTTATTTGTCACTATGTGACGTCGCACTCATAAAAAAATATTAAATATAGTAAATAAGTAATCAAATTATAAAAAAAAGGAACAGTGAAAAGTCTACATTGAATTGTATTATATATTATTTTCCCACTCAGGTGTGTCGCCACCGGAGAAAGAGTCGCTTTGGGCAGTTCCTTATTTGTCACTATGGAACGTCGCGCTCATAAAAAAATATTAAATAAGTAATCAAATTATGAAAAGAGGAACAGTGAAAAGTCTACATTGAATTGTATTATATATTATTATATTTTCCCACTCAGGTGTGTCGCCACCGGAGAAAGAGTCGCTTTGGGCACTTCCTTATTTGTCACTATGTGACGTCCCGCTCATAAAAAAGTATTAAATACAATAAATAAGTAATCAAATTATGAAAAAAAGGAACAGTGAAAAGTCTACATTGAATTGTTTTATATATTATTTTCCCATTCAGGTGTGTCGCCACCGGAGAAAGAGTCGCTTTGGGCAGTTCCTTATTTGTCACTATGGGACGTCGCGCTCATAAAAAAGTATTAAGTACAGTAAATAAGTAATCAAATTATGAAAAAAGGAACAGTGAAAAGTTTACATTGAATTGTATTAAATATTATTATATTTTCCCACTCAGGTGTGTCGCCACCGGAGAAAGAGTCGCTTTGGGCACTTCCTTATTTGTCACTATGTGACGTCCCGCTCATAAAAAAGTATTAAGTACAGTAAATAAGTAATCAAATTATAAAAAAAGGTACAGTGAAAAGTCTACATTGAATCGCATTATATATTATTGTATTTTCCCACTCAGGTGTGTCGCCACCGGAGAAAGAGTCGCTTTGGGCACTTCCTTATTTGTCACTATGTGACGTCGCGCTCATAAAAAAGTATTAAATACAATAAATAAGTAATCAAATTATGAAAAAAAGGAACAGTGAAAAGTCTACATTGAATTGTATTATATATTATTTTCCCATTCAGGTGTGTCGCCACCGGAGAAAGAGTCGCTTTGGGCACTTCCTTATTTGTCACTATGTGACGTCGCGCTCATAAAAAAGTATTAAGTACAGTAAATAAGTAATCAAATTATAAAAAAAGGTACAGTGAAAAGTCTACATTGAATCGCATTATATATTATTGTATTTTCCCACTCAGGTGTGTCGCCACCGGAGAAAGAGTCGCTTTGGGCACTTCCTTATTTGTCACTATGTGACGTCGCGCTCATAAAAAAGTATTAAATACAATAAATAAGTAATCAAATTATGAAAAAAAGGAACAGTGAAAAGTCTACATTGAATTGTTTTATAAATTATTTTCCCACTCAGGTGTGTCGCCACCGGAGAAGGAGTCCCTTTGGGCAGTTTCTTATTTGTCACTACGTGACGTCGCACTCATAAAAAAAATAAAGAAGATCTCGATCTTCTAGCACAAATTGCGCTAGATGGGGGCTTATTATGTCCCCCATAACAGCGTTGGTGGTGGTGGGATCGAACTGTATTACATTTTCACTGTATACAATACAATATTGCTGGTTAATGGATGATCAAACAATGAAAGTAAATTTAATGAATAAATAATAAAATTATGAAATAGGGATTGTGAAAAGCCCATATTGTATTGTATTCAATTTCACTTTCGTTTTATACAGTACAATCTACCGGGTAAATAGATAGTCAAATTATGAAAGAGGTAATAGTGAATAGCTTATATTTTAATATATTCTATTATAATTTCGTTGTATATAGTACAATAAGGTTGGTTATTTCCATTGGGTATTCTTTCCAATCAACTCTAAAGGTGTTAACATGAACTTAAACGTAAACCAGACTTACATCCTTCTTAAAAAACTCAGTTTGAACGGAAATAGTGCCTGTAGCCCCCAGGTTGTAGGATAAGCGTCTTACCCATTGAGCCATGTAGATCGTCTTTGTAAAATGAGAGTATGTAGGATGAGTCGTATGGATTTGACAGAAGGGAAATATGTATGCCAGAATAGAAGAAAGTGGGGATCTCAGCCTAACTGAATAGAAACATGAGTGATCATGAGTTTTAAAATAATTTTAATGGTACTCTTCGATGTATCCAAATTGACGATGCGAACATATAGAAGGGCATGGACAGGAAACAACATTATTTTCCCTCCCAACAATCGATGCTTCGGATTTAAATCGAAGCTTCGGATCTCTGTAGTAGACACGAAACTCGCAGTTCGACATCGCACGTATTAGCAATGCCACCGCGCGTAAATAAGCTACAACACTTGCAGTTCGTCATGGCGCGTATTAGCAATACCACCGCATGTAAATAGGCTTCTGTTTTCGCTCGATGAACCAAACTGAGTCCCTTTTTGTTCAGTTACAATTGTAATCAAACCCAAAACTGTTGTATCATTTTCAATTACATGTAGATTTTTTCATGTTGGAATAATAATTACTTTTATGATATAACCACCTCGACTCAATTTACTAAAGATCATTAATCAAAAGTTGTTTAAAATATTTTTTCTCCTTTTGAAAACAGACTTCATAATTGATTTATGACATCTCTTATATTCAGCTTCTCCAGACATGATTTATGCCCAAAATGCTGATAACAAAAGTGAGGATAGGTCCAGAACAGAGAACAGAGATGATACTACTGTGATCTGACATAGAAGATAACCAGAGATCTGGAAGAGTTACGACCACTAACATAACTTGCATATTTTCAACATTCTTGCTGCTGTATCGTGTGACCTGGTTCACTTCAACTATAGAGAATTGAAAAATAATTTTTCCTTGTAATTTTTCACATTATCAATAATTGAAAAATCTTTAGACTAGTAAAAGAAAATTACATGAATTTAATAACTTGTTATCAAAATATACCCGGAAATGTTATGTTATATACTACAAAGAGATTCATACTTACCCCATAAGAAGTCATGGTGACTTGCATATATGCATACAAACCATTGCGCTATATCCCGATTCGAGAGAAAATACGATATGTCCGAATCACCAATTTTGATTTATTAAATGGTACCCGTATGAAAAAGAAAGTTTAAAATAATTGTCAAGCTACATAAATAAACACGCCATAAGACGCTTTCTACTATAATTTGCTAAGATATAGTCCACAGCAGTAATTCGGTACCAACTTTGGTATATGGGGATGAAATGTTAATGTGTAGAAGAAAAAGAAAAAGACTGAAAAATATCATATTAATGTTGTAGAAAAACGTGCACTTAGAAGAATGGGTGATAATGTTTGACAGAATACGGAATGAAGCGATAATATACAATATGTGATTTTAAGGCTAATGTGTTGAGTAAGATGAAGAAGAGCACTCTGAGATGGTTTAGGCCCGTAGAACGATTGAACGAAGGAAAACTGTCAATACAAAGATGCCGTGTAAATTATGGTGAAATGCGTTGTAGATGAATGCTAAAATATTTGGTAGGATAAACTAAATAATATTTTGAGCTAAGTAAATTTAAGAAGTAAAAGATATCGTATGAGCTATGTGGATGTCGAACAGGCGAAATATGTGTGGTAAGATATGCAAGTATGGCGTTCTGTCATATCTGCCTACCTCAACAGGGAAATGGCGTGATGTTGTCGATGTTTGAGTTATTTGTGTAAGCACAGGACACAAATATCCCTTTGCACAACTAATCATTTTTACTAAATTAAATCTTTCTACACCACGAATTTAACAAAAGTTTTGTGTTCAGCAGGACTCTTTTTTCTTGTTTTGTTAGAATTTTAAGATACTCAAAAAAAATCAGTTGGGTCAAAATCCCTTGAGGGCCCTTATTTGTTCAATATTTTGAATACACGTGATATCTGTATGGACCCGCCATAAGCACTGTACGAAAATTACTGTTAAAATTTGTAAGTGAAAATAAGTTAGCTTTCATAAATTAACGAAAAACATTAAAGCAGGTAAACTTTAGAATAACTTTACAGACACTTTGCATTATGCACTTAAATTTGCATGCATTTGAAATAAACTACTTAAGTTTAGTAGCAGAATTTTCAATGAGAGAGTGCATGAATATTCTGGAGAGATTCTGGATGAAAATCCAATTTAAATGCATAGAAAAATATTCGAGAGAGTACAGAATCTCAAAATGTAAAGTACCTTTAAAACTAATAACGGTATGAGAGTTTTGACTTAATAATACTCTTATTTACTTAACGACTTCTGCACTTTTGCAAAATTAAAGAGCTTTGAAATTTTTTATATACTTCTCGTTTCGTCTCATGGTTTAGATTTGGCGATCACACCCTTAAATGTGTTTGAATCTTTTAAATTCTACATGCCAATGTCCAGTCCATTGCAAAATGTTATTATGACAAGAAATTCTAATTTGGTTCACCTACATTGGCTCATCTGCAGACCAATTGAATACTCAAATCTAGTTGCTGGGTTGTTTAAACTCAAGGCCTTAAATATATTTACTGCACTGCCAGTCATTTTACATCTTCCGTCACATCCGGACCTTAAATCCGTCGTCGCTACTATTTTTTCCCCACTCAGATAAGTCGCCATCAAGGGAATCTTTTTGGGACATTCCTTCTTCGTCACTACGTGACGTTACGATCATAAAAATAATAAAGATTTCGTTCTTCTAGTTTGGATTGGGCTGGAAGGGGACTAATTTTGTCCCCCATAATAGCGTAGGTGGTAATGGGATCGAACTGAACTGCCGAGAAATTCTTCTACGTCCTACACCCTTCCTTTTTCACTCTTCCGTTTTAGAATCAGGGGAAAGAAATTATCTTTGGAATCACTAAAAATAACTATTTGGCGATTTGAAAATATTTTTTTATTTTCCTTAATAAAAAAGGATTCCAGTTTACTTTTTCTCTAAGGTTTGTTCAACACCTTTCAAATGGTTGAAAGTGGTCTGGTTGATTTAGTCTACCGCTTTTAGACGTCTAATTGTTTTGTCCATTCAATCAATATAGCCATTACAGCTTTATATTTTACACTAGAATATTAAGTCTTTCTCAATTTATTTATCTTAATATAGTCATAGCTATCCATCTCAATGTTTCTTATTTAACATCCGTTTGTAATAAAAAGTTACCCTTTATTCGATAATTTTTTACTGCATCTTACAAAAATGTTACAGGCATTCATTGCAAAGCACGCACTTATTCTACTTTATTCATATTTTTATGTCCATAAATCGCTTCCATACATTAAGGTTGATACCAGCTGTGCAATATCATTTTTGAAGATCTTGCGAATGTTTTATTGGTTGTTATTCCCAAAGTCCTAATCAATACGAAAAATCAAGAGTGTATCTCCAATCGTTATTTTTTTTAATATTTAATCAAAGAGACAAATTTTGTTCGAATATCCCTTTCAGCGAAAAAATCAAAGATAAAAAATAATTGTTCTACGAGTATATACTCGTACTATATAAGATATAATCCCAGCCCGTTTTTTAATCACCTACAACTAGCGTTACCTCAAACCCTAACCATATATTGCTTTGCCTTCTTACAAAAAATAAATCCTTTGAATGTCCTAATAAAAAAAATGTTGAAATATAAAAAAAAATTACACATCAAATGTAAAATATCGTTAATAAAGTGATATTATCTTGAATGTGTTTCTGAATGTCCACAAATTTCAATCACCGTTCTTCCCGAGCGAGTGTAAATTTGTTGCCATTCTATCGATACGTTTTCGGCCGATAGGGTGTAAATATAGTTTTTGTGCTTATACTTGTTTATACGTGTATGTTATTTTTAATATTACTAGATTTAATATTTATCATGAGGTGTAATGAGAAGTGTTTTTCATGAGGTGTAATAAGAAGGGGTTTTCATGAGGTGTAATAAGGAGTGTTTCTCATGAGGTGTAATAAAATGCTTAGCGCAATATGTTATACTATACCTATACAACAACCACACTTTATAAAATAAAGCAAGTGACGATTCCTTATAGTGTGTTAGCGCTAGTATACATAGGAGGAAAATTATACTTAACAGAAGAAATATCATAATGGATATTCTTAGTACGAAGATGAGAGATTGATAAAATGTTTTCTAATAAACATCTAACATACATGATAAAAAGCAACAAAAACTTTTTTTGTTGTTATAATGTACAACATTTTTTGTAATGTTGTATAAAAACAAATTGTTATTATATATAACATTGTCTAAAAAATAAAACATACTATCACGCAATGTCACTTTTGCGGGAGGCATACAGGACGAATTTTCCGTTTATTCTTATGTAAGAATTTGAAGAATATGGTTTTATAGGGAGTGTTTTCTCTGATGAAGATAGATGTATGAGGGATATCGCATGGTGTGTAGTGATAGGAAAAAAATAAAATGGGATACTTAAACATATATGTACACTGAAACCGGATGGTATCAAAATCTGCTAAGATGAGAGTCCACAACAGAGTTGTTATAATAAGTTTGACGTATGAAAGTAAAATGTAGGCATGGATAAAGAGCCGAATAGATACTGCAGAAATATAAATGGAGAAATTAATGGAGATATAACGTTTGACAGAATACAAAATAAAGTTATTAAGGATGAATGGGAACATAAGGTTGGTGTGTTGAATAAGATTAAAAAGAGATGGTTTGAGTACGTAGATCAAATGAATGAAGAAAGACAAACAACAGAAATATACCGTGCATTTATGAGAGGAAGGCGTAGTAAAAGAGGACAAAGAAAAATATGGTTGAGTTAAGTGATTGATATTTTGAAAGAAGAAAATATTAAAAATCCAATTCAAAGAAATAAATGTAAGTATACAATTGAAGATCGCCTACATTATTTTACCCGGCAGAACTCAAATAGTCAGCCAAACCTTATTTGATAACTGATATGAGAATTTTACCAGTTTTCTATACCCAGGCAAATTTCATGGCATGAAGTGAAATATATAGATGTGTCATGTGGTCAACAAGTAAATAAAAATCAACTGAATTTAAAAACACTGCTCAAGACCAGCAGCGTCAGGAGCGTGAGCTGTCCACTTGCCTTAGCCCGCCTGATATCTAACGGAACCCCTAATTAGAAGACGCATGTCTTAAGAACAAGGCCACAGAGGTTGTCACTTTATATCATCAAATTCTTTATAGTATTTCTAACATTATTTTCTAATTGTTACCTCGTTCCTTTTTTCTTTATATTACTTCTTACTTCGTATTCACATAAAAAATATTAGTGCGAGCATAAACTCTTCGGACGTTAATTTTTCTGTAACTCGAAGCTAATGTTTTCATTTTATTCGAAGAAATGTCTTTAAGGTTATATAACTCCGTTGTTATTTTTTTTAACAAATAAATATTTTTTAGTATTATATATTTCGTTCCCCTGCTTAGATAATCATTTCGGCTTGCTAGGAAATGATCAACTGATTTTGTAATAGCCTAATCTTTCATATTGTTCAAAAATATAATTATAACCTATTTCAACTTGAACTCTCATGTATCCAAAAGCTAGTTAATACACCCTTTATCCCATAATCGCAATCTCATACAGTTTTCTGAGAGCGTATTATTCGCTATTATTTTTCCAAAGCCTACAATATGTTGTATTCCATGAGCCATAAATAAGGTTTAACACAGCGCTCAGAAAGCGCTTTGTCTATCAAGATGATTTATAAACTTTTATTAATAACTTGTTTGATGAGCAGCCACAACGCAGACGGGACGTGCTAAGTATTAGAATTAACGGCTATATCTGCACCATCTTTGGAGAAGAGAAAGTTACTTGAAAAGAATTGTAATTATAAAAATAATTACTTGTCCAAAGTTTGAGAACTTTTTGTATCGTTAAGACTTACTAAAATAATAATAAGCGAATTTCGTGTTTGGGAACAAGGAAGCGGTATTCACAAAAAGTTTAAAAGATTATATAATTATTAAATTTATAGAAAAGTGAAAGATGCGTTCTCCGTTGTATCTTTTAAATGTGATTTAGATAGGAGCATTACTTTGAAGTCGATTTAATCTTCATAGAATCAATGTATTGTTCTTAATCGATCGATTATGGGTGAGATTTTGTCATAGAGTTTATGCCATTATTGGAATGATCAGTTTCAAAGTGTTAAGAGATACTAATGGCTTATGCAACTTCAGGAAGCACTAGAAAACCACCCTTTTTGGAAGGTTTTATCAAAATGTATACTTAAGTATTAATACTACGAATAAACACTGTTAAATAAACTTAGGTGGATATTGTCACAATCACATATCAAAATATCTAAAAAGGTTTATTTTTATTCTGTTTTCCCTTGGTAAGCGTTCGTTTTATTCCGTTTTCCCTTGGTAAGCGTTCGTTTTATTCCGTTTTCCCTTGGTAAGCGTTCGTTTTATTCCATTTTCCCTTGGTAAGCGTTCGTTTTATTCCGTTTTCCGTTGGTAATCGTTCGTTTGAATGACTTGGCATGAATGTGAGTGAAATGACTAGGCATGAATATGAACGTTAGCCTAATATGTTGAGTAAGATAAAGAAGAGCATACTGATATGGTTTGGTCACGTGGAACGAACGAATGAAAAAAAAAACTAACAAAACAAATACATATTTGAAAATGTGGAATTCTGCTATGAAGAATACCAAGTGAACGACATTTTTAAAGAAGGTAATGTAAAAAGGTGAAAGAAGACAATACCAAAATATATAAATCAGAAGTGCAAGATGTGGGTGGAAGAGTTTGACTAAAGAAAATATGATAAGATCAAGAGAAAAATATTTTAAAAGAAGGACGAGAAATCGTAGGAGTTGTATGAGGTGTATGGATGTGAAAGGTATATGTGAAAAACATAGTGAGTTTGTCAAACACAGTGAATTTGTCAAACGTTAGATGAAAATTTTTAGGAATATGTCAAACACAGTGACATTATTAAACGCAAAAGAAAATTTGAAGGAATATATCAAAGACAGTGAATTTATTATACGTAAGATGAAAGCTGAAGGTAAATTTAGTTCAAAGATAGCGTTTTATCTATACAAATTTATTAAAAGATGTACCTCGATTTATACGATTAAAGTTACCAAGATAATACCGCAATATAATAATATGCTTCAATTTATAAACGTGATTTATGGAAGCGTTTTCAAATTATAGTAATTATATAATTCCATGTAGTTATATATCTAAGGTTATGGATTTTACTTCGTGGTACTCTATATAAGAATATAGTATATTATTCTACGAATCACACAAATCTCCACTACACGTGTTTCTAACTCATCTTTTGATGATTTCTTTAAGCGCATTTATCCCAGTTTTTTTATGAGAACAAAACTTTGGTTCAACTGTTGTCATGTTTCATCGAAAGTGTGTGTTGACCCATAGGAAAACCAAAGGATTTAAATATTTTGTATTTTAATTTTAAATTCAAACGCAAAATTACATGAAATGCTCATGGACGCTGGTTTTCTATATTTTCAGTATCATAGCAATATCTTATCGAAACTGTTTTAGAACGCTGGTAAATCTATATCGGTGCATTGATTTGGTCGTAATCAGTGATGATCGACCGTCCAGAACAAACACAATGTTCGAGTGTCGTATCAACATCACTATTTTTTTAAACACATGATCGCTTACAGCATCATCGTCATACAATGTACATATTTTAGTGCATCTCACATTTTTCCTTAACGGAAGTTAAAATACATGAAGTATCTTCAAAATGACAGGAAAAACCGTTCGAGTAATTTAGATAAACAATGGCTGAAAAATGGGTTTAACTTTAACCTTTCATAATAATCTACATTAAGCAGGTTTAGATTGAAGTTAACAACGAAAATGTTGTCCTCATAACATGTATCCGAGAAATACGAAAGTATTTTCTGCACATCCGACAAAACTAGTAATTTAAGTCTCGTATTTAAGCGTCAAAAAGAATTTTGTCAGAAAATTTTCGCAATAACTCTGGTTATTACCGCAATAATAAGTTATTGGTATCTTAACCTTTCCCTTTCTGTGCTAAAAAAATCCGTGTAAAAATGAAATAAAAACGCATGTAAAAATGAGCGATTTAAAATCGGAAAAATAAAAATATTCATAGCCAATTGCTTAAATTAATTATATTTGAAGTCAAAATTGATAAAAATTGAAATTTTATTGCTGAAAACATGAAAAAAACATCGGCCAACATTCACAAAATGGGCGAACCGACCACCTCAAATGGATGCCCGAAAGCTACTGAAGCGAACAAACTGAGATTCTATTTCTTACGTTCCCATATACCGAAGTAGAGTGAGAGTGAGACGTGAATAGCGTCGCTTCCTCACACATAGCGTTTTTTTTAGAATGAATATACCTACGTCACACACTGCCACACATTTGATTGTTTTGGTGAATTTATTTCCGATTTTCACAAAATATCTCTGATGTGGCCGATAAGTGCTAATTATTATTTTTTCATTCAATGCGTAAATGTATTATGGAGAGATACCTAAAATCTGAACCCAATGTTTATTATATGTATAGAGATATTAAAGTTTTTAGAAGCAATGTGTACTAGTTACACATCACAGGGAAAGAAGGGTTAATATAAACGACCGCAATAACTAGAAAACCCTATAACCTATAACTCGTAGGAGTATTTCTATTCATATATTTGCTTCTTCGAATTAAGCAAACGTACCTTTCCTCCGAACTCACCTGTCACGTGAAGGTATTCAAGTAACTTTTTGTAATTTCTAAGTAAAATATTTGGAAAAGAAAAACGGGCTTAAAAGGGGGAAGAAAAATTGAGATAAGTTAACTGGTTAAATATAAAAAGTGGCAAAGCCTTTTAGATTATCAAAAAAATATCTGTTTACTCTATGAAAACTGTATGATGTTAAAGAAATATTTTTAATACAATACATCCTTTATGTTTGAATTTTTATAAGATTTTTTTTCAAAAGGGAAAATAAGATTTTATTTAATAATAATATTTTTTTTAAGATACTACGTATAGAATTTTAATTAATTACACTTTTGTTGACAACAGTTCAACCAATACAATGATTGAATAAAAACTACCAAAACAGATTTATAGTGCAAATTTGAGTGGAAGTCGTATGAGAGGAAGACCAAGGAAAGTATGATTGGATTAAGTAAATGAAATTCCGTGAAAAGGAAACATAGAAAGTCATGTAAATCGTAGAAGAAACTGTATAGAGCGTGGCCAGAAGACAGTGACCATTAAGAGCGTGGCCTGGAGACAACATTGTCTTTGGTCCCATTAATAGAGCTTTCGAATAAATAACCACTACATTAAGTATAGAACTCACGGTTCGTCATCACATATGTTGAAAATATTACAGGTTCAATTTTAAAATTACATACATTATATGGCTGTGTTCACCTCCAATAAAACCTCAGTTTTGTATTTTACAATGTTTTTTTTAATCAACAGACGACCTTGGTAGCCTAGTTGGTAATACGCCTGTCTCCCAGCCCAGAGGTTGCGGGCTCAAATCCCACAGGAACCCAGATTTAAAAAAAATATAAGTTCGGTTTTCACTTAAGGCCTCTTCAGCTTCTTTCTGGTTGGTTGGGAGAGATTGCCACATGCCATAAAACCCGCCAGATTGTACTGTTTACAACAAAAGTGTAATACCATACAAAATAAGTATACTGTAAAAAAAATTTAATAAATAATAAAAGTGGTTACCCAACGTTCTACCATTCAGCGCCCTAAATATTTTTTCCTATGCATCAAAGTTCCAACGTTTTTTTCCGGATTTCATACAATTTATTGATTTTACACATCAATGCAAATTAGAAGTGATTAATTTATGTGGCCATTTGCGTTTGGGATGTAATTGCGAAAAAAAAACATGCTGAGAACTTGTGTGAATCTGCATATTTATTTGTTTAACCGCCATGTGTTGGCTTGCGGCGGGACGAATCAAAGCGGAAACATGTTTGCCTTACGTGAAAACTAAATTACAATTAAATGTTTACATGCAAAAAATATCTATCTCTCAAAATATTTCTTAAGATTATCAACCGTGCGTCCTTGGTAGAAGTTTTAAACCTTGGTAGAAATTTAAGTGTTAGATTCATTTAATTTAATTTAATGAAAACTATAAAATATTTCATTAATATTCATTAGTTCCATAAAAATCTCTGACAAATATTAGAGAATTGTTAAAACAATTATATCTTATTCTTTTTGAATATGCAAAATACTTTGGAAACTATAAAAAACACTTTCACTCTTTAATCATTAAAAGTTTTAAAAGGATTATACGATAAATGGCACTTATAGATTTCACTATCTTATCATTTACAGTTTTCAACGGATGATACGTCAAAAATCACTTATGATATAGATTTCAGTCTCTAATCATTTACAGTTTAAAAAGGATTATACGATAAAAATCATTCATAGATTTCACTTAACATAATTATTTACAGTTTTATAAGGATTATGCTATAAAAAGCACTTTTAGATTTCATTATTTAATAATTTACAGTTAAAAAGGATTATACGATGAAAATCACTTATAGATTTCACTCAACATAATTATTTACAGTTTTAAAAGGATTATGCTATAAAAAGCACTTTTAGATTTCACTCTCTAATAATTTACAGTTAAAAAGGATTATACGATAAAAATCACTTATAGATTTCACTCAACATAATTATTTACAGTTTTAAAAGGATTATGCAATAAAAAGCACTTTCAGATTTCACTCTCTAATAATTTACAGTTAAAAGGGATTATACGATAAAAATCACTTATGGATTTCACTCAATATAATCATTTACAGTGAAAGCGCAGTAAGAATTTGCAATAAACATACAGCACATAATCTACAGAAAAACATTAATTATTTTACATACATTACTGCATTACACTTTCATTGTATATAGTACCACCTGATGGGCTTATTGCCATGCGGCAATATCTTCCAGCCAACTAGAAAGACAAAAGGCTTTAAGTGGAAACCAGTATGGAATCCTTTTTAAAAAAAATGTGGGTTCCTACGTCAATCGAATCCGCAATCTCCGGGCTGGAAGACAATCGTCTTACCAACTAGACCACGGAGGTTTAATGTTAAACGGTATAAGAATAAAAATAGCCCGGTAGTGAATCAACCACGATCGAATCTGGGACGCCTGCTTGCTTAGCGTGAATGGAAAAAAATAAACCATGGACGCTGTCAAAAAACGATTATATTCTGTTGTTTTACACTGTCAATCTCTTAATAATAATATAAAGGCTATATATAATATATAGCGACGTTTAAAGACCTGATTCTCCTCAAGGGAGTTTTAATCCGGGATTCAGCCACTTATTAAAAAAACATATTACAAAAATAAAATAGGAAGTGGGGTGGCTGGCTACTGTGACTTTTGGAGGATGCTTCGAAACATCTTCATATCTTTAGAAAAACATACAAAACGTATCCAGGGAAGACAAGCTACAAACAGACAATTGTAGATCTTCCGACATGTGATAGTAACACATTTGCTTTTAAGTATAGTGTATGTATGTGTGTAGTTTTCATTTATTATATATTCGTAATTTTTTTATACCACCGCCAAAAAGGTTTGTCTTCAAGTGCTTCCTAAAGCTGCGCACACCATCCATATATTTAACACTTAGAGGCAGACCAGCAACGGCAAAAACTGTGTCTTAGTATCCCATTCCATTGGTTCGATTCGGAACAATTAATTTGACGATGAAGAAGATGTTGACCTCAAAATTCTCTTTCTCTCGGAAGTAATATCTCTCAGACACAGATTCAATGTAGACAACAATTAAGGCACTTGAATACAAATAAAACGTTGTTGAAAACTTGCGAATTAAACAGATCATAATAAATAGAATTACAAAAATCCAGGCGTAACACTTCAAATTAATTTGTACTACTGTTTATTTCTTTTGTTGAAAAACATCGACGTAAAAATGTTAACTCTCTAAGATTATAGAAACCGGAAGACAACGTTTAACCTATTTGTTTAGCGAAAGAGAGTTTATTATCATGATAGACTAAAGTATTTCATGTTATCTTTTTGGTAAAATAATTACACCCATGACTGATAGATAACCCATCCCATTCAAGAGGGGGTAGGGTTATGTATGTGGTATTGCCATCTGAAGAAATTTCGTTTCACTTAGATTCCGTTTCAGTTTATTTTTAGACATTCAATTTGAGACTTGGGGGATGTTCGTCCAACAAATCAGAAAAATGTTTAAAAAATCCAGGAGGGGTATAACCACACTTTACTTCTTTTTAAAAACGTATAAATACCCAGATTTCTAAATTTGCGTCTTACAATAGGTAGGCAATTACAAGTTGTCAGGATATTCTACGTTATATTAAATTTTTGTTAGTGACACATGCTGGTGGACACATGCGACTATCGTTGTCAGTCGGTGATACTTTTTACAGGACACCGATTATAGGTTGTTATACTCTAAATAATGGTAGTATTGTTGTATGCTGTATGAAATAGGTTATGAGTTGTATGTTAATACTCTAAATAATGTTTGTATTAATGCATGCTTTATGAAACAGGTAATGGATTGTAATACTCTAAATAATGGTTGTATTGATGTATGCTGTATGAAATAGGTTATGAGTTGTAATACTCTAAATAATGTTTGTATTAATGTATGCTGTATGAAACAGGTTATGGGTTGTAATACTCTAAATAATGGTTGTATTGCTGTATGAAACAAATTATGTGTTGTTATACTCTTAATAATGGTTTTATCGCTATATGTTTGAGAGGCGCTTCTATTTAGAGATGAAATTGATATTTTAGACCTTCAAAAAGAGGGGAGGATAGCTGGGAGTCAACATCTCAAAAAGATGGAAGAATAGCTGGGAGACAACATCTCAAAAAGATGGAAGGATAACTGGGAGTCAACATCTCAAAAATATAGAAGGATAGCTGGGAGTCAACATCTCAAAAAGATGGAACGATAGCTGGGAGTCAACATCTCAAAAAGATGGAACGATAGCTTGGAGGAAACATCTCAAAAATGTGGAAGGATAGCAGGAAGTCAACATCTCAAAAATATAAAAGGATCGCTGGGAGGCAACATCTCAAAAGATGCATCGTGATAATAAAAAATCTAGCTTGTAAAACTAATAAAACTTGTAACAAGTCTAACTTGAAAAAAATAATAAGCTCAACTGTAAGGCTACAGAATTAAAAGTAAATATACCGTAATATATGTACACATGTTAATGATGATGATACGTACATTACTTGCTACTTATTGACAAATTGAAGAAATCTTAGACACATTACAAAAAAATGGATTACACGGTTTTGATTATTAAAGCTAAGAACGATGAAGAGTACATATACGAGTATTTACAGGAACCAAAATATGCGTAAAGCTAAGTAATATGTAAACCCCCAAATAATAAATTATATTATAATATTTATAGTTACGACACTAACATTGTGGAGGATTAAATACATAGTCATTTGTTTTATCAAACACTGTTTATTCCACTTTATGTAACGGCATTACACTACCGGTTTCAAGGTTTACATCTCATCATCAGTTACATAAAGTGGAATAAACAATGTTTGACAAAATTGATTACAAAACAAAATAATCAAGTTTCAAAATCGAATATTTTCGATGAGGTATTCACCGTTATTCACAGTGATTAGCCTAAAACGTCTAGTTAATTACTAAAAATAATAATACAAGTACGCCGTGAGTGATTATTAAAAAAAGAAGAATTCCCCATCACACCTGACAGCGTAAGAAACTTGCGAGTTTTTTCAAACCAACAATTTTCATGGTCCACTTGGATGTATACACGTGTTTATTTTGTACAGAAGTAATAAAAATACTAATGTTTTGACTTCCGATACTCTTTTTCATTTCGAGAAGGTTTTAACCCTCATTCAATTTAAGATAATAAAAACTAACCCTTGAAATAGGTTTCGTATCAGTTTATACGGGGGGTAAATAGGGGAAAATCGTGTAATTTAGCACACTAGAATATATATTTTAGAGTTTAAATGAAAAAAAAATAATGAAAAAGCATTGTTAAAAATTCGAAAAAAAATAAAGAGGGGAAAATAAAATGAGTGTTTTTACTCTATGTTAGATACGAGTATAAATTTAAACCTTGAAAGACCGGTAAAACCTTAATAATGTCCAAATAAATAACATTCTGTAAACAATATATATTTTAAACGATTGAGAAAACGGTGAATCTATGTACTATAATAGATATATTAAGATGCATGTGGGTGTTTGCTGCCATCTATTGACTTGCTAAAGATGCTGAGGATCATTCTTAATTGAGGGGTAAAAATATATTGAGACGAATATGACTTCACCTGAGAGCTGACGTCAACAGTGGAATATCCAGTTTGTAAGTGATCCTAACGTGCTTCTCCAAGGATTTGATATTTATAAAGATTGTGGTGTACCCTAAATCGTCTTAGATTACAGAACACACGCCTTGCGAAGGTAAGATTTAATTGATTCCATGTTACTATCATGTGGAATAGTCCAGACTGTAGGTAACATCGTGGAAGAGTAAATGCCCAATATATCCATTGCCGGGAGATCCGGAGAATATTCATCGGGCTACTTCTGAGGCCGTATATTGGTTAATAAATATGAGCATTTGACATAAAGCAGTTATTGTCCTTATTAGATAATGTTTATCATCTTTGTAGAAGTACATGAGTGCGGTCACAACCACATGCATCAACAAGATATTACATATTTTCAGAGGGGTCGCAAAGTCTTCATTTAATTAAATATTTATCTTTATTTATTTATTTAACACTTTTATTGCAAATACAATCTGCTTATTGCCAGGCGGCAATCTCTTCCAGCCAATCAGACAAAAGTAAATGAAGCAAGTTACGTGATCGCATAGATCATTTCAAATGACTATCCATCCCCACGAAATCCATAAACACATACGTGAGCATATCTTTTTGTGGGTAACAAGACTATAAAGGTTGTGGAATAATATTTTATAACATAACATATATAAGATAATAAAAATTATATTGTATCGCTTATTGAATTTAATAAATTTATTTGAACATTTATTTCACTCCCCGTGCTGTACTATGTGTGTTTTCATGCTTCATATTTTAAAAGATATATCTTTTTTTGGAAGATTGTTTCATAATTATAATTTCGATATGTAAATGATACCTCAGTGTCATTTATATTGTCAATGAATAAATAAAACATTATAAACCAATTTACCACTAATTTCCTCTACAAAATACATTATCGTGACTGTGAGACCCTAATTTCTGATAATTGCCCCATATGGTTGGGGGTGTATTACGAAATTATCGATATGGCGCACTCAGTCAGTCTTATTCGTACAAACGGCGGAAAGGGAAGCTGGGGCAATGTGGGGGTTAACTAGGATTAGCAATTTAAATTTAAATTATTTAAGTTCTAGGTGACCTTTATTAAATTGAGTGTGTATAGGTACGTCCATTTTAATACGTTATAATGTCGAACCCTTTAGGGCAAAACATATCTTATTCAGTATAAAGAAAATTTTACAGGAACACATATGACTAATTTTATAAAAAAAAATTAAATAAATCTTCTTCTTTCTTACTGTACTCTTCAGCATAACTGAATTTGTGATTCAGATATATAGAAGAATGTGGTTCGGAGATAATATTGTCTAATACCTTTGTAATCGAGTCTTCCGGTTTTGTCACTAAAATATACATGTAACTCGCGGTTTGTCATTGCACCTGTTGGCGATACATGTGAAGAGGCAATACTCGTTCACGAACTCAACGCCTACGACTTTTATTACCCACCAGTTTTTATCGGACTGGGACTGGAACCCTCGGGTTTAAGTAATGTAAGTCAAGCGTCATACCAACGTTATTATTTATAGTAAAAACTTTTAAAATGTAATCCTTTATTATGAAGTTGTCTTTACAGCTTAGTAAGAAAACATAGGAGTGACAGATTGATTTATAAAAATTAGTAATAGAGTTAAAGTGTATTAGTTTGCACACATTGTATATAACTTGAACAAACTATTCGTATATGTCAATGTTCCATTACATTACAATCTCAGAAGGTTAAAAGCTCCGTATATTTCAAAACTCCCTGCCTAGCCTTATTTTAAGTCAAGATGTTTCATTACACTTTAAATACAGTTTTTTTATAGACAATCACACTTCCAATACATAGAAATACAAAGAAAATCACACTTACAAATCCGATTCAGTAAACGTTTATTTGCTTTACGAAGCACGTATCTATGTGAAGCCAAGTAGTTTGTATCGTTAGAATATACCATAGATATGTCAAGTCCCTTTGCATACTGACCCTCTAAAATTAGTTGTTTTGTTTATGGTATTATTATTTGCAGCTGATATTATTATGCAGATTATATTGTTTGCTTTTTTTTGCACCTTAATGTATGTTTTAGTTATTGTTGAAGTTGATGAAAATCTTTAATTTTTTTTGTTATTTTATATATTTTATTTATATCTTTTTATTCACTTATGTATCATAATAATACTTATGTATGAGTCTGATCAAGTCCAAGAACGTTTCCAGAAAGTCAAAAACTATCATACTAAACATCTCAATCAAGTTAATATATAGATAAACGTGGAGTTTAACCATAAAATAAGAACAATCTGTTGAAACTGAAAACACTTACGAAAATATTATACTCAGTGTAAAAAAATGGAAGGTGACGGATTCTTCGAAACAACAAACTCATTATTGAATACAAACGAGAAGCAGAAACAGAGATGTAAAAAGACTTTGCAAGGAGTTCCTTACGAATCAGGGGGAAGTTCTAATCGACAATACCATGAAGGTGTTGCAAATGACATGCAGATCATAGGTGTTGCCAACTGAAGGGACAGCATAATATTGTTCTAGCTGCAGATTGGTTATTATAGGTTTTAGATCTCTATGGTATGAAACGCCACAAACGACTAAGGAAAATTTATGAGTCAGTGGTATGTTTTGTTATGTGTAAATAGTATGTTACGTGCAAATGGGTATGCAGTGACTAGTAAAATAATTAATATTGAAGGAAAGATTGGGGCTGGTGCCATATTTTCTAATGACTATGGAGATCAATTATGGAGCTACTCGTATAGATACAGCTACTTAATCAACGCCATATAAAGTACTAGTTCGAGAGTTATCCATATTTTGCCATTTTATTGCTTGAATTTCAGGTCCTCCGCTAACATTCATCTTGCACTTCTTTACCTTGATGAAGCACTTAGTGCCACAAATTCTATACTTAGTGTTATCATTCCATAATCTGGAATCCGCATAAAAGGTTATTATGGCTCTTTTAGAGACATCCTTACTAACTTGATGCTGTTTACATCGGTATATTTTTGTGTTACATATTTGACCATAGAATATGTCAAGCAAATGCCCAAATCAGTTCTTGTATGGTATACAGTACCTAAGAAGAATACTGTTTAAAAATAATAGTCTACTAAATAAAACGACACAAATGTGCTTACACTTGTAATTTCTCTAAAATGGTTCATTTAAGCAGTCTCATCAAGCGAGCGTCGAAGTTGGATGACAAAAAAAATATATTTACTTTATTTGAGTATATCTTAATTTTGCTCTGATGTTCTTAGAAACAGAATGCTTGGGAATTGTTTACTAATAAATGTTTGGGATAAATCAATATTATTGGAATATTATAACCTTTACATCCCTTACAGAGCGTATTAAGGAAATAACTTTACGATTATATTCACCTTTCTTCTTGAACATTGATTAAATCGCGTGATCTTGTTAAAATCATGAAATACTAACATTATTATTCTAAGACTTGTTATTATCAGGACTGCCTCTCTTCAGACGTAGACTCCTACTTATACTTCTGTGATTTTGGAGGAGGAGAAAGCGTGTTTTTCATGCCAAGTAGGAAACTCTTGTACTATCCGTCATTTTTATTATTAAGGGATCATATACTCGCCGGGAAAGGAGGATACGACATCTACCTTTTTCAAGTAGTCTGTAAATAGCAGATGAGCAGACATAAGGGTTTCCCTGAAGTATCTGGGCCGTGGAGTTAATGTCCTGACGAATTTAAAAATAAAATATTCCAACAGCAATTACTTCGCCTCGGAACAGGTTAGCTCACGGCTTTCACAATAGCATAGTTTTAGAGTGGTGACACTTACTTAGAAAATGGACTGTGAACTAATATGGATGAAAGCACTTAAAGGCATGTATGTGTTATTAATGGAACGTACATGCTCCTAGCAAGCAGACCTCCAGGACGACCTCCTAAAAGATGGAAAGACAGCTGGCAGTCGACGTCACAAGAGGTAAACAATGATGCAGGACCATAACAAGCCAACAACATGCCTAAAATAATAATAAGAAGACATGCTCCTATTTTTTTCGCATCACCGGAGGAGGAGTTCCTTCGGGCAGTATCTTCATCGTCATTACTTGACGTTACGCTTATAAAACATATAGAACATCTCTATCTTCTAGCCTAGATCTCGCTGTATAGGGACTTCATTTGTCTTATATAGCAGTGTAGGTGGTGGTGAAATCGAAGTTAATTGAATGAACGTAAGTCAGTTTCATTCATTTGTTATCCTTCATAATATCTTGATCAATGATGAGAACTAGTTAAAATAGTAGAAAACACACTAAGAGGAGTACTCTTTAACCCAACAAGATTAACCCATTTTGGTATCAAACCCCTTAACCTCACACAATGGAAGACCCTCTTTGTGTAACAGGAGAAATCTGTGCAAAGTGCATAACTGAGGTATCTTGGGCGATGTCAATAGACAGAATAAGACATAATGTAAAAGTAATTTGGCGTAGGGTTTCTAACACTCAAATTTAAATTAATTGACATGGACACTTTTCAATGTCACGTGGACGTTAAACTTAACATATTTTTTGACAAAGGAAAACGTCCCGTGGGTTGTCTTAGATTGGCCGTTGTTTTTTCTTACCACTCCCTTAAATATGTTATAACATGAAGTCTAAAAGAATAGTTGTAACGAGAGATTCTTTTTTTTTTGTAATATGAGGCTCAGTAATTTGTGGAAATATGAAGTCTAAAAATGTATTATAACAAAAGGTTCAAAAATTTGTTGATACATGAGGACAAAAAAATCTTATAGCACAGGCTAAAAACCATCATGTAATTCATAACCACATTCTTAACCACCCTGTATCTTGATCAAAGATGCTAACACATTCTCAATTAGGCGGTAAGTGTATTCCTTCGGGAATAATCGAGTAAGCCCGAAATATATCTAGCGCCCGCGGGCACTCTGCGGTCCGCCCGGCTGCGCCCCCTGCGCCCGCCCGCACACATCAGTGCGTTCCGATACACACTGATTGTCCAAAGAAGCTTAGTTGCTTGAACATTAATTGCTTAATGAAACATTAAGTTTGCCAAATACGAGTATATTTGCTTATTCCGTTGACCGACAAAAGAACACTAAGGTATTCACATCTCATATAACTCCTTTATGTTTGTAATACACAGATATGACAAACAGTATATGATAAACATTGTATGGATTATTTTAAACTCCCTTTGAAACTTTACAACACAAATTCGGATTTTATTTCTAGTGACATGGTCTGTAATGGTTGGTTGGATTGTTCTTGTTTATAATATACTACTTTGGTCCAAAGGTACCGACCTGAAAAAGTTGCCACGCTATAAACAGATACCACGACAGCTACGCCCTTCGCATGGACAAGCAATGCAGTTAAGAGTTGATATATCTACCTTCAGTATATTAATATCTCAACTAGAGTCGATAGAAGACATGTTGTTTCGTTATATTTATAAATATTAAAATTTTAATAAAACTGTTGTCAATTTTTTAATTAAAAAAAAAGAAAAAAACCGACAGAAACAATAAAGAGAACATTTTCCATAGACAGTATCTTAACAACGTTTAATTCCTGTCGGACTTTTCCATAGGCAGTATCTTAACATCGTTTAATTCCTGTTGGACTTTTCGTTTCTTTTGATAGTAATTTCTAACATTTTATAATATAACGAAACAACACATCTTCCATCGGCTCTAGTTGACATATTACTGTGAGGGTGGATGTATAAAAAACTAACGAGAATATCCCCCAACCATGCCAGGACTGTCCATAAACGCTCTAACTTGTATATTGACTATTACACAATATTTTAATTAACCCATTGTTTTGTAATTATTTTACTTGTCACGAATAATGGGAATGCATACAAATATTTGAAGTGAATTTTGTGGTTTTGAAACAAAAACAATATTTTTCCCAATGCCACATTTTGTTTCATTGAAATATTTTTGTAACTCATTTATATAAGAGCTTTACTCGTGGTGACAAAAATAATTTACTTAATTTCTTAAGATATCATTCAATACAAACGTTATATCATTAAAAAGTTTCATGGTTTTTCTTCAATCTGATGGTTTTCAAATTAGTCAGTAAAAAGTTCAGAGCACATTTCGATAATGAGAAATGTTTACACGAGAACTTGTTTCTAATAACCTTTAAGGTCAGAACATAACTTGCCACGGGCGTCACGTGTCACTCAATATATTGCGCACGTGGATAAAAACAAAATACTATGTGACCTTTCACAAAATATCCAAGTATTTACATAAAAAAAGGTAAGGAAATACATACAAAATTGTGTAAATATTAAATGTTAAGCATTTTATTTATTTTGTGCCCGGATACAACCAAAGTGGAATAAAAGAGTTCTCAATACCTTTGAACATCGTTTCTCAACCTGTGAATTGCAATCTCTCATGGAAGTCGCGGTGAAATATCAGGGGGTCGCGGAAATAAAAGTCACTCAAGTGTACAAAAAGAAAATAGCACATTTTCTGAGCAAATTGACCATATTTAACACGTTAAATTTTTGCAGGAGGGATCGCGAAGTTTTATTTTTTTCCATTATTTGGGATTTAAGGGTAAAAAACTTGAGAAACACAAACCTTTGAAAGATCTTCATTTTTGGTTAACCATCGTTTTCTCGAGTATGATATTAATTTGATTCATATTTGTCAGCCTCAAAGAGTTAGAGATATGGGTAGCGTGTGGCGTGGCATGGCTTCCAACTTGTGAAAGAACACATACACTACACTACATCTAAAGCCGAATGTGATTCTTTCACAAATTGGAAGATCTACAAAGACCCCCTTGTCGTTCGTCTTTCCTTAGTAAGTTTTCTAGTGTTTTTTTACTAAATTTATTTTTTTCAAATATACACAGATGCGGGAAAATACCTAATCTAATGATTGCAGCCTCGATTTTCATGTCCTAACACTTAATGGTCAATAAGTCTGTTTGAGTCCAGAATTAGAGAGCCCCTGAGGGGAGTCTGCTCTCTAAACGATGCTACATAAATTGTTATTTTATTATTATTATAATTTAAAAATATCCGCAGAATGTACGCTACAGACAAGTATTACAAAGAGCTCTACAGTTTGTTTGACTCTGCTGGCTTGGACACTTATATCGCATACAGGACTCTCATCCTGCGAGAAGAGATTTGTTTTTCGACACGATGGGACGTAGCAGATGATAAGATAGTGTGACATAGAAGTGCCGCAGACTGGGTATACGATACGATAGACTATCCCTAGTGATCATGTGTGAAAGTCAGTCCTACTGTGGATATATAACCCCAGTGCGTGTATTGGCATATTGTGTGGAATCAGTTGCACTTCTGTAAGGATATAGTCTTGACAAATCAAACCCTAATTTCCGATTACTTGGATATCAAAGTACCTAACGATCGGCAGGTTAAGTCTGCTGCAGTTAGGTAAAGTTTTATATAGCGTTATTTTTGTTTTGCTTAATATCGCTGCAAGAATTGGTGATAAGGCATCGTCGTCGTTGTTGTTGGGTCTCGTAGACGAGGATTCCATCGCCATTCTAACTTCAATTCAACTGGAAAGCGAAGCTGTGCCGTGGAGCTTTTTTTTAATTGACTAAACAAACTTACCAACCACACCACTGTACCAGATTCGATGGCACACCAAAGTGAGCCGATCGGAGCACACCGGTATGTGTTTAACTTTTTTTATAAATATTAGATATGATAAATAGATATCCTTATACTCTCGAGTACGAGGTGGAGAAATGCTTGAGTCATTCGAGTGGAGTAGCACGAAGCGGGGTTTGAACCGGCGATCTTCTGCACAAAAGTCTAGTGCGTTACCGCACGACCATGCATTTCACTCTTTTTATTTGCCTCCCCCATGCATATTAAAAATCTTTAACAGCCTTTTTTCAGATTGTCAGAATCCATACATTTCCTTCATAATTTCCTTCGCTTAGTCCAAATTCAATTTTTTTTCAAATTCGAAGGATTTTTTTATAAAGCACCGTTTAGAGAACAAATTATCTTCAAAGACACTCTATCTCGGGACTCGAACCGACTAATATAAAACAAATCCCGCCTAGCAGCTATAACAACACCCGAGTGATTCCTATATTATACTTTATTTTCATACAGCTATCTCTTCTAAGCAACCAGAAAGTGATTTTTATGCGTGAACTGAAAACCGAATTGAAAACTTTTATTTTAGACTATAATCGAACCCGCGGGCTGGAAGACAGACGTCTTACTAACTAGGTTACGGAGGTCGTCAAACGCACTTTGATCGATCTAACTATTCCTCCTCTCGCGTTTGAATAGTTTTTGTCATCCTTTCGTCAGTCAGTCTATTTGATTAATCAGTATGTCGTCTCCTATTTATTCAACATCTCCATACAGCGTTTTATTTTTCTCACATGGATAAATAATAACGTTTTTAGTTCAATCATACGGAACAAAAAAAATTCAGTGCATTTTCTATGCTTCTATCATACATTTTTCACGTCCACACGGAGACTTCGGGCTCAATTAGAAATAATTGAATGCTTAATAAAATTTTGTATGTTATTTTTTTCATTAAGAAATTGCAGGATGTTTTAATTGGTTGAAATCAATTACCAAAAGACAATAATGTTTGAAGTATTATTGTTAAGAATCCTTTGAAATTAAATCAAATTTCGTTGCAATTATTGTATTATGTTACACTTTTGTTGTATACAGAACAACTTAGCTAGTTTATTACCAAGTGGAAAATTCTTCCAGCCAACGAAATGTTAAAGAGACTGAGTGAAAACCAGACTGGATTTTTTTTTAAATGTGGGAATTGAACCCACAACCTCCGAGATGAAAGATTAAAGTCTTACAACGGAGAAATAAACCATTGCTTACTTTATTTATATGATGGCTTATTTCCCAAATTGTCAACACATCTATGTTAGATCTTTGGGATCTTTTTACAATGTATGTAAATAAAAATTTTATCCACAAATTCTAAAATATTTTGCTACCAGCTGAAAATCTCTACCAAGGACAAAAAACTTATTAATTTTTATACTTAGATAGGTTGTGACATCTTTTTATCCTAATTTTCCTTTGTTTTTCCTTCCTCGTTTTGAATGAATTACAAACTTCTCGTTCTTTAGAGATAAGTCAATCATTTGTTTTCTTTAATTGAATTCAAGCATACTTTTTTTGTGAAATCTATTATGAATTACGTATTCATAAGAAGCTGGTCGGTTGGAAGAAATTAATATTAAGCAATCAGGTCACCAGATGTGCAATGTATAACCAAATACACAAAAGAATAAATAAATATATTTTAACACGAAAATATATAAAATACCTAACCACGCTCAACGACTCTCTTTTATTAACAATTATTTGAAAACCAATTAAACGGACCAACGAATCGCCTAATTTTTGAGATCCTTCAAATATATTTTTTTATTTTCGAAACCACATTTTAATAAAGGAATGAAATATTAAGGCGGTAACGCCTCAGAAAATTGAATATTTGTTTATAAATCAATAATTCTTTGTTCTCGATATTCCAAAAATACAAACTCAAAGAAATGAAAATTGTGTCACTTTGAATATGTCATCTGGTAATAAATAAATGTTGATTTAATCGATTGAAAATATTTACACTATTCAGACAAGAAAAATAAATATACACTTTTCTGATTGAGACAAGCATAAATGAAGAGTTTATAATGTATAATATAATATTACCCAATTGACGCGTCGAAATAAGTCGACCCTTACAATAAAAATAATACGCGATTAAATCCTTAGGTTTAAAGTTACAATCATTCATATTTCTTAAACTCAAAATACATAAAATTTTCATTACGAAATCATATACTTAAAGTAAACTGACTTTTTTTCGTATGCTCACATCTATTAACCGAGCCGAAAAATTGTAAAAACTCAGATTGGAACACTTTTAAGGGTAGCATTGGAAAATGAATCATTAACTGCAGGCAAAGACAAGCATTCTACTTTTAAGCCATGTAGATCGTTGACATTATTGTTATCTGAACTAGTAACCTATTGAACAGTCGTTCTATAGTAACAACTGGTCGACCAAATACATTAATACTTTCAAAAATAAACTGGAATATGGTATATCGGAATGAAACATACTTGAAAAGTTTAAGAAATTAATAACCATAATCCGTTATTTAATCTGAGAGAAAAGGATCGTAAGAAGATTGAATCATTGAAGATGTAGGGTTGGTGACGTATGTTACGTGCACCATGGATAGCATGCAAGACACAACCATCGATTCTGGAAAAACTGCAAATCAAGCGGCGTTTTTCTTCAATTAAACAAGTGCAAATCTTCACGTACTTTGGACGTATTTCCATAAGCCGTAAGCGCATTTGAGAAAAGTCAGCACTCTTAACGATGTACGAGTATATAAAATGTGTTCTTATAAAATGTGTACTTTTATTCTCATTGTATGACAAAACAGACACTGTTGAGTTTTATTCTCGTTTTTCTTGGTCCCATCAATTCATGCTGTGTCTTAAAATTATTAAAATTCTTCTTACACAGCACAGAAAGGCATATTTACAGTTCAGAGTTTTTTTCTTAATAATCGATCGGTTGAGTCTACTGACTGTTCATGGAAAGTAAAAATTGTGGCATCAATCTCAGTTAAAGTTAAAAACAAAGCCAGATTTGTTTTCTTTTTTTAATAGAACTTTTTTTCCTATTCTTAGTAATTTTTAATATTTCAACTCATAAAAAAATTAATATTTCAACTCTGTTTATATTCAAATCAAATTGATTTATCGCCAATTTACAGAGAAATAAACTTTTCAACTTTTTAATAATAAGTCATAAATGTTGAATATTGAAAATTTCAGTTGAAAAACCAATTTTTCAGATAATTATAATTTTATGAGTTTTCGTTCATATACGAAGTATAAATTTGTAGATTTTTTCTGAGAATTTATTAATTATTTCTTAGAAGTACCCACCAGAAGACATTCTTCGCTAATACCGGATGTTCCGGGGTAAATCCACTTTTAATGTATACATTGATTGTTAACTTAAAATAGATTGAAGTTAAACAAAGAGATTTAATCTATCGTAATTAAGAAAATTTGTATTTGCCCGCTTTTACTCTGCATATTTTTCTACTTTATCTATCATCATCATCATTTTCTTTTCTTTTTTTTCGTTAATCCATCAGCGGTGTATTTCCATACTATACAGCAATAAAAATTATATTAGAAACTTAAACACTGTAAACAAAAAATATTTAATTATTTGCATGTTATACATGAAATGCTGAAAACAAGACCTTAAATAAATGTGCATTAAAAAATTAAAGCATTGTTAAATTTTATCTCAAATTAATGTTTAACGACCTTCGTGGCCTAGTTATTAAGACGTTTGTTTTCCAATCAGAAAGTTGCGAGTTCGATTTCCATTTTTGAGAAGGATTTCAATCTAGATTTCACTTAAAGTTTTTAAAGCATATGGGTTAAAGAGATAGCCACATGGCAATAAGCCCACTAGATTGAAATGTATGCAAAGCAAGTGTAATACAATACACTTTGGTCATGTCCATTACTTCGAAAACAAAAAGGAAAAAAACATGTCTGAATTCTTCAACTGTCTCACTTCAGTGTGCTATCGGATCCTCACAGCTGTGTGGCTGATGAATTTTCTGGTGTTCAATGACTCACTCATTTAACGAAATGATTCCTAGCTACGAAGTCCAGCATTGACGATGAGAAAAACAATAAAACATTAAAACAAATTTAAGCAAATTATAGAAAATATATTGCAATAAATTTAATATTAACTTACAGATTCAAAAATTTAAACAAGCTTAAAAAAGTTTAAATATTTATTCCTTGTAGAATGATAAAGTTTAAAACTGATAATACATAAAAAACTAAAAAGGTGTTGAGAACTGCAATTAAAAAAATATATATTTAAAATCATCTATTCTTGACCACATTGATTATTTCCCTTCTTTAAGGTCAGAATTACGGTTTTCAAACCGCAGATCTCCGCCAAGCTCGATCTTAGTTAGACCTTCCTTTTTTTTGTTCTTTGAAGCAAAATAAAAAAAAAGTTATTCTTTCTCTTTGATTGATGATGTCTTACGTTCATTTTTCTTGATTACATTGTTCATGAAGTGTGCTCAAATAAATAATGACTTGAATAATGTAATCGACTATGTAACTTCCTTTATTTACTTTTATCTGGTTGATTGGAAGACGTTGCCACATGACAATGAGCCTTCCTAGTTTGTTATAATGAAGTGTTAAATAAGTTAATTCGATAAGATTATTTTCTTATTGTCATTCATTAATAACTTGCATACTTACTTACTTTTGTACAATTTTAATTGTTTTGTAGTGTCTTTTTATTTGGATTTGTTGAAATGTTGGTTTTCCTTTTTTTTAATTTTACAGTCAGTTTTGTAAATATTATAACTGAAACACGTCCTCTTTTTTCAAATAATTTGAGAAGGTATATTGCACCGTTGATTAAAAATTAAATAAAGCATTGCATTTCTCATTTGACTCGTCAGCGTTTTTTATTTAAATTATGTTGCCATCTTGCGTTGGCTACGTTTTACTCGTTTTCGACATTTACAAAAAATACAATTGAATTAATTTAAAACATTGAAACTTTATAAGTTAAGCGGTTTATTTGTCGAAATTGTTTAATTTTAATGACTTTTATAAATTGCCTCATTTTTTAATAATTTTAAGAGTAATCATAATAACATATTTGGCGTATTTAAAGTTAGCACTTAGTTCTCTATTGTTGTTCGTTTATTAAGTTTGTAAAAATATTAAATATAATTTTTACCTCATTAACTTTGATGGATATTGCAAAGACTAAATCTATGATTATCAGTAAGTGAAGTCAATAACCAGGTGCGTCACTAAGAGTAGATTCGAGTGTATTGAAAAAGTACACAACTAATAGTATTTGGGATGCTAGTTTAATGGCCAGTGGTTTCATTCCCGGGAAATCAGAATAAGGATTGAAAAAGCACGAACCTGTTTTTTTTTTCTAAATGAAAAATATTTTCTGTAATAGAGACTTCAACCTAAAATTAAGAATATGCATTATAAAATGTTACACATTTTCAGCCCTTCTTTATGGCATGGAGACTTGAACATCATCCAAGTCACCACAAAACGAATTGAAGCATTTGAAATGTGGTGCTACAGAACAATGTAAAAGTGTTCTTGGGTTGTCAAAGTGCGCAATTAAAAAGCATGAAAAAAGACAAAAAAATACCCATTTGTGTTATGAGGAGAAGATTAGAGTACTTGAAGTATTTTATGAAAAGAAACAAATATTAAATCGTCCAAGTCATATTGCAGAGGAAGATACTAGGAAAATGTACTGTAGGAAGAATAAGAAACTCATTGCTAAAGAACTTAAGAGAGTGATTCTACTGTAAGTACGAAGACATTATTCAGAGCAGCTGCTGATAAAAATTAAAATAACCATGATAATTATCAACATCCAATGGGGAGAGGAACGTTAAAAAGATGCCACAGTCGTGTATAATTTTGTATATAAGAACTTATATTGCATTTACATACTTTTTCATTTCAACAATACTTTTTTGTTACGGTTATGACCTAAAGTTAAGTGTTCCCAGTCAGTGAGGAATGTTGAGTTAAATACGTCCATTGAGAATACAAATTAGATTCTAGAAGCTCAAACACAATTTTCTCTAGCTATTAAAATTTGATAATAATATCACGTTGAATTTTTATGGTACATTAGAAAACAAGCAGTCTCTGGCGTACATTATATAGATCAGCGTTTCCCAATTTAATTTAGGCATGGAACCCTTTTGTATTTTGTACAACGTAGCGGAATCCCCCAAATTCGTTTAGCGTAGCCGTTAAAAACGGAAAAAAATATTGGTCGAATGCCTTTAAATTGAAATTAACATTTCTCCTGAGGGAAAGCTATACTTTTTGTCCTCATTCATAAATAAGTGCCACCGCACTGTATACGTGTCTTTAGAGAAAAAATAAAAGGTTTAACTCTCAATTACATGACAATTATGGTACAATCAGTTTTCCACCATGTAAAATACAGATAATACGAGTACACGGAACGTAACCAATTTTGGAAGGTAGATGCGGTTATACAGAATTGGCGTGATATGCTTATCGGGATAACAATTACATATTCAATCTAGTTCACAAGATGTAAAATAAATTTTTCAATTTTTTAATATTTTATTATAATTTATTTTTTCGCGGAACCCTTAATAATACTAAAATGAACTCCAAGGTTCTGCGAAACCCAATTTGGGAAACGCCGATACATAGTAGATGTACATAACTTTATCAAGACCAGTGTATTAAAAATATCACAAATGTATGACAGGGTCTATATCTACAAATAAATATTTACTAGTAACTTTATAATTTTTTACATATTTTACTTTATTAAACCTTTTTATTTTTCGTTCATATAATAAAATAGCAAATAAATAACAACCTTTACTCGTATAACGCATTTTAATGGCAGGGTTCAGAAACATTTTCAGGCTGACATTCCACATATGAGATTTTATTTAAATAATTTTCCTTCCTATTCTAATAAACATGTTGCTTTTTTATTCGCAATAATTTTACTCTGTCAATAGAAGTGGGTTTAAATCCTCGAGCTCGAGAGCCCTTAACGAGAGTCTGCTCTAACGCTATAAAAATATACTTGCGTTATTTTATTTTATTCATGCTAAGACGTAAAGTGCTATTATTGACAGATAAGAATATCACAAAACAAAACAAGTTGAGTATAAAGATAGGAAGGTAATGTTTGCAGGCATTAGATTAGGTATTTTTCCACATCTGCATATGTTTACAAAATATATTTGGTAAGAAAAACGCAGAAAATTTACCACGCGAAAATAAACTACGAAAAAAGCGTTGGAAGTTTTCGGATATGCGATAGAAAATATTCAGCTTTAGATGGCGTGTGGTGTTTGCGTAATGTTTACACCTTATAAAACATTTTGATAAGACCTTTCAAATAGGTTTGTCTTCAAGTGCTCTCTAAAGCTGCACACGCCACTCATATATTTGATGTAGATAGAAGATTGATCCAATTTAAACATTACTTCAGAAAACAAACATTTATAAAAAATAAACATTATAAATTCAATAAATATTACGTAATGTTACAATCATGCAAAACGACGAAAAATATACTGGCACGAGTATCAATTAAAACCTGTTAAGAAATACTATATAGTATAAAGATTGGACAAAGAAGAAAATGTAATTCAATACAATATTAATGTTTATCTATATTTTTTTAATGGTATCAACGAATTGATAATAATTGATCAATGAATTGATTTATTGTAGTATAATGCCAAAATCTACAGATTTAAGAAAAAGACAAATATTCGCATTAAAGAGTTTATTGGCCTTCTAAATATATCGATGCCTGCTTTGTGGAGAGAATATTATCTTTATGGTGTTTCCGGAAGTATGAAATAAAAGTTTTATTGGGTGACAGAAATATGTTTATTCTTCTTAGAACACCATTGAACCAAACATGAAAATATACAAACTTACCCAACAGATGCTAAAAAGTTCTTGGTTGTTTCACACAAAAGAAGCAACAATTCTGTTTAACGGGACGGTGGTTATATTTATCTCAATTCGATTTTTGTGTATTTTGTTACACATGTTTCCGCCCATTATAAATTTGCGTTATTTTTAAACTTTCTTATTCAGAAAAAACTTTACGATGTTGATAATTTAACAGTGTTAGATACAATTGTTAATGAGGTGAAAAATTATTTAGGAATGTGCACTGAAAGAAAAATGCATTGATTGAAATATTTTGAAGATAAACTGCTAAGACAAACTGACAAACTGCTAAAATAGACAAACTGCTAAAATATGGCTTTACCTTTTACTTTGTCGTCACTGTACATTTCTGATAAGTAAATTTTATGATAGATTTGAAGATAAAGATCTTAAAATAAGTGCAGCGAAAACCAAAGTCGCGGTAACAGATACGTGTGAAAGGAAAAGTGAAGATAATATATGCATGAGAAATGAACAAATAGTGCAGGCTGAAGAATTGTGCTATTAAAGGAGTATTTTCTCAGACAATAGAAGAGTTGCGAAGGATATTGATCTGCGTATAGCAATAGGAAACAAAGGCAATGGGGTATTAAAACAAATATTATTGAACCGGACAGTATCAAATTCTGTTAAGATGACAGTTCATAACAAAATTTAAAACAAACTTTGATAAACGGGTGTAAAATGTGGGCGTGGAAAAAAACTGAACAAATGTAGAATTGCAAGCACTAAGAAGAATATATAAGGTGACAATATATGATAAAATACAGAATAAAGTAACTAGAGATAAACTTAAAACTCATAAATCCATTTTTTTTAAAAAAGGGGTCTTATTTGGTTTTCACTTGTCGCTGGTTTAAGACATTTATTAATTTAACACTTTACTGTAAAGTGTAAAATATGGAAAATGTATTGTCAGGTGGCAATCTCTTCCAACGAACTAGATAATGGTTTTCCAAAATTTGGGTGAAAAGAGGAAAACTTTGCAGTATCATAAAGATTTAAACAAAAATAATCACAAATTATAATACAATATAAAAACATATATTTCGCCCTTTTAGGAAGGTTTACTTTCTAAACGACGCTGTCTAAATTGACTTTAATTATTATTGTTAAATAAAAATTTAACAAGCTCGTCGATATGCTGGAAAAAGAAAGGGAGGTTGAAAAGAAGGATCAAGGAAAACGAAAATCCAATGCTTTGACTAAAGAGAGATGTAATGTTTTAAACTTCGTGTTTTGTAAAAGGTCCACGATGGAATAAATTGGTTTCAAGGTTTTCGACTCATCATCAGGGGAACACAAACATGACTAGGGGAGTACAAAAAGTATAGTAGTGTTTGTGCTCTCTTCATGATGAGGTGAAAACCTTGAAACGGGTAAGGTTAGGTCGTTATAAGAAATGAAATAAACAGTGTTTGACTAAAAAAATTACAATGCCTTTAAACCCATACAGTGATTATGTTTTCAATATAAATAATTTATGGAATATTTTGGAATTCAATCAAACTTTCTTAGATAGAATAGTCCTTTTAAGTTATATGAAAATTAATTTCATTTTTATCTGTAAAGATTAAAAGCATTTACTTTACAACAAAAACGTGACGTTATATTTAAAAAAATCTCGAGCACATGTCGAATTTGTTTTAACTTTCGGTCAGAAAATAATATAGAACTCAAATGTGTATAAATCTTTCAGCAAATTTTTTGTATATATTTTCTCAGAAATTCTTAGCTTAATAAATATTAATATTAACTCACATTGTTTATAAAGGTTATAAATGTAATGAATTATGTATGAAGACGAATAATAATTCGCATAGCAAAATTTTATTTTCAATCAAATACAGGTTATAATTTAGTTATGTAGATCTAGGTTAACGTAATTTATACGAGTAACTGGGTGTGTTAGTTTGTTTTGTTTTTTTGCTTTTGTAACATCGATTATTAGATTTAATTGAAATTTTAAATTAAAAATAATATACTTGCTTAACAATGAGATTTCGTTCAAATGTGAGATTTTTTTTAAAGGATATAATTTAAACAAAGTTACCTTATTTTAGTTCCCTCGTTCTTACGCTTTACCCATATTCTTCTAAATCGCACATACATAAATCAATATATAAATTAAACAACCAAGGTAAGATTACACACCCTGTTTTTACACCTTAAGTAATTTTAAACGACTCAGATAATTATCCATTTACTCATTATTTGAATAGCATTATTATTGAAATAAATTGTTTGAATTCCATTCTTAACAAATCTCATCTTGACAAAAAATAATGCGTTATTATGATGATAGAAAAAATTAATATATGCGCAAGATACATAATGAAGGCTTTATCAAAAAAAACATCAAGGATATACAAGAAACTAAACCCTAGGAAGGTAGATAGCTTAGTTGCAAAGACAGTCCGGTGAACTTTAAAAGGCTCAAGGTTCACAGAGACTCAAAACAGAAAGTGCGTAACAGTCTAGATTGGAATGGTATCATCATGGAGGCTAACTACATATATAGCCATTAGGTGTAGAAAAATTAACAAATATACAGAAGATAATATTACTTAGGAGTGGTTGGCTAATCACTAGTTACCAACAGTAGCTTGGCATTGTCAACCTTACTATCAATGATACCGCCCTTACTTTTTTGCAGTTGGTATAGCGTGGCCATCCGCTGCTGAAGATCAACCAAGTCCGAAGTTTGCTTGAAGGGTTGAGGATTGCTTAGCTCGCGTGAGGGAAGAGCAGGGGAAGCTCTGAAATAAGTTTTACCTTCTTTTGTTTTTACTTCTGCATTTAAGATTACTTTTTCATGATTAGATTAATTCATTTATTTTATGAATAGTTCGGTCCCATCACCAACGCTCTGTTATGAGGGAGAAAATAAGTATCTGCATGACCAAAGGTACTCCTCCTTTGGCGGCGACATACGAAAAGAATATAGTAACGTTCGGCTGTCGTCTAATGGTAAGCATTCACGTTAAACAAATGGGAGCACGAGATTGTTTTAAACTGTTTTTCATCTGAATTTTTGTTTATCTGAAGGTGAAATACTGCTCATCATAAATTTATATAGCAATAACAACAACGAATAACTAGCGTTGTGTAAAAAAACTCGAGCATCACGCTGCAACAGATTAAATCTTCCGGTCATCTGTAATGATTGCCTATAAATGCAAACACTGAGAATAATTACAGAATACGGAATGAAGGAATTAGGAATGACAGTGAACTTAAGGCTGATGTATTGAGTAAGATGAATTAATGTAAAAAGACTAACAAGAGAAATATTTTGTGTGAATGTGAGTGGAAGGCATGGAAGACGAAGGCAAAGGAAAGTATGGTTGAATCAAGTGAATAATATTTTGAAAGAATCCAACGTAGAAAGTCAGTGGAATTCTAGAAGTTGTCTGAGAAAGCGTACGGATTTAGAAGAGGCGAAGGATATGTGTCGAGATAGGAAAGTCTGGTGATCCGTCCTATCCCAACAAGGAAAACACCTGATAGTATGTAAAACCAGTGTTTATTTTTTATTCAAATAATCAAAATTGAAAAAAAAAAACATCAAACATGAATCAACTCGATTTTGAGTTATTTGTGTTTTTGTTATTTATTATTCGTTCTGATGAGCTCTCCGCTCCTTCCGGTAAGTGGCAAATACATAATCAAATACTTAACCTAATACTTAACATAATAAACATGTTTCCCAACCCCTAATTTTGACGTTGACGTAGTTTTTCTAAAACATATATGTGTGCATAGTTCAATAAGTAATTATTGATTTTACAATTTGTCCTTATTATGTTACATGTGTCAACCTTAGCGACAGAAACTTGGATATTTATTAAGTGAGAGGTCAGGTCGAAGCATTTACTTCCATCGTAATAAAACTAGTGGGGTTGGAATAATATTTGATAACTTTATTTGAATAAGGCAGAAATAATATTTAATATTCAACCAATAATAAAGTTCCACATAATAATTAGAAATAATATTTAATTTTCAACCAATAATTAAGTTCCGCATAATAAGTAGAAATAATATTTAATATTCAACAAATAATTAAGTTCAACATAATAATTAGAAATAATATTTAATGTTCAACCAATAATTAAGTTCCGCATAATAAGTAGAAATAATATTTAACATTCAACCAATAATAAAGTTCAACATAATAATTAGAAATAATATTTAATGTTCAACCAATAATTAATTTCCGCATAATGAGTAGAAATAATATTTAATATTCAACCAATAATAAAGTTCAACATAATAATTAGAAATTATATTTAATTTTCAACCAATAATAAAGTTCATAATAATTAGAAAAAATATATAATATTCCAGCAATAATAAAGTTCTACTATATTTAATAATTAGAAATAATATTTAATATTCAACCAATAATTAAGTTCCGCATAATAAGTAGAAATAATATTTAATATTCAATCAATAATAAAGTTCAACACAATAATTAGAAATATAATAATTAGAAAAAATATATAATATTCAACCAATAATAAAGTTCAACATAATAATTAGAAATAATATTTAATTTTTAACCAATAATTAAGTTCTCAATAATAATAAGAAATAATATTACTTATACATACAAAAAACTATCGTACCTTTCTTTGATTGAATCAGGTTATTAGAATGGTTTTATGTATTTTTGTTACCAATATTTGACATTATAGAACGTATTTTCAAATTCAGATATTTTAGAACGTATTTTAAAATTCCATCGAAGTTTCTCCTCTTAATTTTTACGATTTCGACTGACGCGAACCTCTTCAAAACTTATGTACTGCGTAAATCTAGGGATGGATTTTATTAAGAGACAGTGCTTCAAAATAATTACATAGTTAAAGGCCACGAGAATAAAAAAAAACAGCTTTCGTCTTTCATAAACTACTATTAATATGGATTTAACACACTCTGCTTGTAAAATATAGGAACGTAATGTCATTCCAAAAATATATGTACAAAAAATCTAATCGATGCAAATGGTAGATCAATTTATTGGTCATTAGAGAGAGCATTCAAAAAGTTTCAATATCCTACAACAATGGAACAAATGGATTGAAAATGTTGATTACTCTATGGCAGAGGAGAAAAACCTTTCTATAAAACTTTTCGTTACCCAAAGAATAATTTACTCGAGTGAAAGCTACACAAAGGATCAAGCATATCACCTTCCTCTTCGGTGCAATAAATCGGACTCTTCGAGTAATGCCGCAAATTTCACATGGACTGATTCTCATCACAGGTACAAAGAGTCGATCCAACAGGCAACATTCTCCATTTTGACAAATTGCCCTTGAATCTCCCAATTCCTGTTTGGAACCTGTTAAGATATTTCTAGATCCTCTGAAATGGGTGAAAATGAATTAGTACCTTTGACACGATTAACAGAAAAAGATAGCATGTTCTCTTCAAAATTTGAAAGAGTTGAATTGGAGTGTCAGAGTATCAAAATAGAGCCTTGTCTAACTGCAGAACGTTTATTTACGGCTGCCCTGAATAGCAGCACAGATATTTGTCAGCCATAATATGCGCTTCCTTCTCGAGAACCTCGATTTCTATCAGTTTTGCTCTGAATTATGAGAAATAGAAGTTGGTTGAGAGATAGCTGGAGCTCAGCATCACAGGAAGACAATCCTGCAGTAACAGACTCTTGAGTCTATAGAAAGTTTAATAAGAAGAAGTTGGTATTTATCAGAATAGCGTAGCTTTAAAACTTCTGTGCTCTTTGTCTTTATGCATCCTAGACAATATATTGTTCAAACTGAATTTTACTCTTCTTCTGTAACTCCTCATCTCAAACGCTTCAAGACGCCTGAGCATTGCTTCCGTAAGTGTCCGCTCTTCCATTCCATATAACAGTATAGACAAGATATACTCGTATTTCGGCATCATTCACTTACATAGTCTTATATTTAAAACTTGACTTCAAAGTATTGTTTTCACGTAAATACTAGGTAAGTCCAGAAAGTAAGTGTACTGAATTTTTGTAGGTTACAATTTTTTTGTAGGTTACAATGTCGTGCAGCAGGCAGACTCCCTTTGTCAGCATGCCTCTCCTCTTGTTCTGAATCGCCCTCCGCTATTTTTTTAGGGTCTCACAGTATCTTGCAGAGTTGATGATCTCCCCTTGAGGCATATATTCAATTAAAATTATGCCTTGACAGTCCCAAAACAATTTCGTCAGTCACAATTGAAGGTCCGCTCCTCTGATCATCATGCACAGACGTACGACCGTTTTTAAACTCGCGACACCACTTGGCACACTCGTACGATTCATAGTTTTATCACCATATGCAGTTTTCATCTCATTATAAACCTCAACTGGAAGTTTTCCCTTCCAAACGAGATAACGGATGACGCCGCGTATTTCGCACTTGGCGGGAGATTGGATTTACATTTTTCACGAAACGTGTTGTCGCGTCGACACTTCTCAACGTACTGACCTCGAACCGGTCTCGTTGCGGAGGGGAAGGGTCAGGCTACACGGAAGTGTAGCCAACATGTCGAAAATAAAATCCATCCGGTCGTGAGAGCCTCAGTACACTTACTGTCTGGACTTACCTCGTACATTAAGTTCAAGCTTGCACAATCCGGCAATAAATTTCAATTGAAGGATCCCAGTTTTTTTTAACCTGGCTAGTTTTATTGCTACGTGGTAATCTCTTCCAACCAACCAGAAAGATGTTTTTTTTTATAAATATCCCAAGTATATATATTTTTCTGATCTTTAAAGATAAGTTCCTTCAGCATCAATCAATTTTGATGTCGTCAATTATTTGTGTACAAACGATCCTATAATTAGTTTCTTAGGTATTGAATTGAAGACTTAACATAATGTATTATTTTTCAACACATTATTCAACACACTGAACATCGCGTTGTGTTATTATTAATGATGATGTTATTTTCAAATTTTAATTATTTGGTCTAACTTCATTTATGTTGGTCAATCTTTACACTCGCTTTCGATCAGTATATTTGCTAAGGTATTATTTTATTGTATATCATAACCACATACCTAAAACATCTCAATGATACTTTTTTTTATCTCATTCACGGCGTGGTCTTTCGCCATATTTTTTATCCTTATTTTTTTTTAAGTTCACATAATTTTACAAAACAAAAAAAAACACGATGTATAGTATATCAGCCATCTCCCTAGACTCATTGGCTGTTATGAAATGTATGTACACCCGCGAAATTTACATATAAATACACAAACGCAATGCAACAAGTTCGAGCTTCAGGCGCTCGTGAGATTTAACAAAAGCTCAAGCAAAAAAATAAAATTGTGCACTGTTTCATTTAAAGGCTCTAAAAATAGCTATAATTTCATCAAACAAAAATGAATAATCAAAATAAACAGGTTTTGAGGGCAAAATAAAAAAAATATATATGACAAAATAAATGAAAAAATATTATCTATTATTATTAGTAAATTAGGCATTCCATCCTACCTAGGTATAAAGAGGATGATTTGTGCCAATAATAATATGAAGGAAAGAAGGTAGTGTGAGAATATGTAACAAACTACTGTAGAAGTATATATACCATAATACTTAAGGAGTTTTAGTCAATAAAGTCAGACACACGAACATCAGTAACTTTAAAAGTTAAAATATTACTTAACCTGTTATTTGCCAAACCCTGCTTGCTCTCTTCTCAATAATAAAACTGTCATCAATATTATGAAATTACTGCCGTTCTTATGTAACGGTCCCATTAAACCCGAAATATCAAATGAACGCAGAAGCGAAAATATACAAATACAAATAATTTTTGATTTCGTATATATAATAATTATACGACTTGAACAAAGCCATTCTGGCTTTGGAGCCTTAAATGGAATGGTAATGGAGGAATAAATTGAAATGAATGCCTTTATTACCTCTTTTTATTGTGGACTTAAATTGAAAACGCAAACGTAACGTTTTTGCATTCTATGGGGCCATAGCTTTACTGAAAATCGACATCAGATTGGCTAAATTCGTTATAAAACTCATGTCGTATAAATAAATCTTAAAATAAATACTACTCGTACTTATACTCGAAATAAACATTATATTGGCTATAGAAATAAATACCTATTTTTACTTTTTATCCTTAAGGATATTCTTGCCCTATTATTTATTTGTTTAACACTTGCATATAAATAAATACATATGGTGGATGCGTTGCTTTGATACGTTCACTGCCGACCACGTGATATCGCGCGGTGTAATACATACACTCGATATCAACCACGCGATATAGCTTGTCGAATTACATCTGTATGATCCAGTATAGTTTAAGTGTGACGCAAAGTGAGCTTGTGACGTAACAAGTCCCTACAAAATTTGATAACATAACGTCTGTTATATTTTTACGTTTTTCGTCAGTTTTTTTATTTTTGTTTGACTCTAAAGTGTATGAGAAAGCAATTTCTGATAAAATTTATAACACATGGCTTATCATATGTTTCAAATCAGACTTGATCGATAAGCGGTCCATATGCCGTATGCGGTCAGTGAGGTGTTTTTTTTTGTAAATTATGAAAGAAATAATACTTAAACATAATTGTTTTATGAAAGCGACACGTTATAGTATATATTTGAGACACGGAGAAAAAGGTTAATGTCAACATTTAAAAATATAATTTATGTGTTACTCAAAATGATAGTAATATAATATTACGAGTACATGTGGACCAAATTTAAAAAGAAAATACAACATAACGACATATATTTTTGCGTCCACTAGGTAATCAAAATAATACTAATATTTATTAATTAAGGTATGTACGAAATATGACACTTATATAATGTGAATTGATTTATATTCCTTAAAATAATAATCCAAGAATTTGCTCGTCCTCGATGGGGGTGGGGGCATATCTCGACTAGGAAATGCTATATCAGATAAGATATTTTGATGGCTTCTCTCTTAAAGGGATTTTCTTTTCTATTGCATAAAACATATTTCTGATTTCAGGATATACGGGTCAGGTATATATTACATACATATGTATGTGCACACTATGTTGCTATTTGTAAATGAATATTCTTTATTATTTATTGATCTATTGACGCAAAGGAAAAAAATATGGAAAGTAATTTTTTTTATGTTTAAGCCTGTTTATGACTGTTTTTTAATGGTTTTATGTATACATAGTGTTTTTTTTAATTCATTATTTTGTATAACTTTTGTGATATATGAACAATTTTACTGTAATTTTTAACCATGACATATCTCTCTAATATGGCTGGCGAATTCAAAAAGTTAGTATTCTCTAGACAACGTTTATGCTTTTGTATTCAAGATCCTATGTACTTCTGTATTATTCCTATTTATGTACTTTAATCAACTATTATTTTTAACATACGTCGTTCTTACGCACTTAAACTCCTTTGTCTGAGAAGTTCAAAATATTTGTAGCCATTCGACTTTCGAGATAGAAGGTAGAAACACGTGTCACGAGGATTAATATAATTGACGAAAAAACAAACGTATTTATTATTAAATATGCTACTTTAGTTTTATCTTAAATATTGATGTAGACTTCGCACTGAGGACGAAGGCTACAAAGTTTTCCAAACGTTGGCCGTGATTTAAGCCATTTCAACATAGGAAAAACTCGGAAAACATTTTTAACCTGTTTGACCCTGCATAACTTCAACTTATAGTTATGGATTAGTTTTAAGCAGACCAATATTTGCACGATGAAGTCGCGGTCTAAACAATTCGTAGTAATTTATAATGTCTGTAGCATTAACGTTTAAACATCAACATGATAAATTTAAGGACCACCAAATTGGATACTCTAAAGCACTTTAACTGTCCATTTGCATATCAATGAGTTTCAACAAACAAATATTGTGTGATCCTTTTCCTTGAATTTTTTTTATGTATTTTAAATTACGTTCACACGTTATGAATTTGCCAACAATCCATTCTTTTTGGCGACGCCAATCGTATCTAAGTGTTTTCACATGAGATGGTTATCGTATACTAATCGATTGACCCGCACCACGCATGATTTCCTAGTTTTTTTCTATTACGTTTCTTAACTGATATAAAACATTTATGTAACAAAACAAAGAAGAATGCTTGTATTTTTTTTCCTAAAAATACCATACCCTATTTACACAAAAACATTGTGAAATGCGCTATATACTGCAATATAATACAAGTATTCAAAGAGTAACTATTATAAACACATCATATCAATTTTCCGAATTGAAGATTGTATTGAACACAACATTACTATTCTAACATATCAACTGACAGCTGAATGTCAAAATTATGAAATATTATTAACTTAACACTTCACATTAAAACAACCTGGTAAACTTATTGCTGGGCTGAAATATTATCTACCAGATAAAAGTAAATAAAAAAAGTTAAATGGTTGCTAAAAATATTTAATTCAACATTAAGCCATACAAAATGTATGGACAATGCATATAGTAAAAATAAAAGTAAGATATATCAATTAAGGGAAAAAGAAAAAAAATCGGAAAGAAAAAAGGAAAATTGGGAATGAAACACGTTACATTACTGACTTGAAATTAATACATTTTTTTTTACTACTTTTATTTATCAACCCTTCATCAAGACGTCGGTAAAAAAATGATAAATACGGTGTGCGCCTTTTGTTAAAATAGAAAAGATAGTAAGACATTTGTTATTACGAATCAAAACTATCTAATTCATATCGAAAAGAAATGTGCTATTTGAATGACATCTGTTTTTAGTTTTTATATATTGTTTTTTTATTTTTTACTTTGACCTGAGTGTTTCCAGAGAGACCTGGGTGTTTTTACTTTGACCTGAGTGTTTCCAGAGAGACCTGGGTGTTTTTACTTTGACCTGAGTGTTTCAGAGTGACCTGGGTGTTTATTATATTAATTATGCGCTACTTTTAAAATGTAAATGTTTTGGTGAAATGAAAATTGAACAATCATCACTTTTTTGGCATGTCCGTGTTGGAGTAGGCGAGTGGTTAGATATCTATATGTACTTCATTATATCCTAGCACACATCTGTCCCTTCTGCCACGCCCATACATTTCAATCCATCTTCTCAAACTTTTAGAATCTAAAATTGAACTTTAAAACCATAAAGTTAACTAGCCTAGTTGGTTAGACACTTTACTTCCATTTGGTGGTTTTGCGCTCGATTCATAATGGTGCCTTTTTTCTATTGAAAGGGTTTCAGGCAAATCAATATAATATAAACCAGTTCAATGCCAATATAATTTTTTTTTCATTTGAATAGTTACTTATTGATTCCTTTTTCTTTAAAAAAATCCTAACACTTCTCACAAAACCTTATATCAATTGATTTTTTTTTAATTTTATTTTATTCCGATAAAGTTAACGTTTCCTGCGATTAACTTGGTAAATTATTCAAAACTTTTCTCTCATATTGATACAACTTTTTTTTTTCAATAGTAAAACGATTACAAAAAAACATGAAAAACGGAAATAATAAAGAAAAATTGAGCTTTCGCCGGGCACAAACTTTTTTAGGATTTGATATGTTTCAAGATTTTCACAACTGTTTTTACTAGTTCAAAATCTTTTTTCCAAGTTTTACCGTACTGAGTAAGCCCAAAATGATAACTGGCGTTTTGAAAGCGTTGCAGCTTTCATTCTCAGGGGGACGTTAAAAAAACACTCATAATTTTAAGATGGTCCTGAGAATGAATGGTTAAATTTCTTTTAAAAATACGCGATCTTTCGAACCATCTTAAACGATAAAACTCCGAAAAAAATTGAAGCATCTCTAGGGTTACAATAATTTTCTTCTACAAAAATTAAGAATGTCTTCAGCTATAAAAAGTTTTAAAAAAATAATGGTATACAAACATATCATCACACGAGTTCCCTGTTTGTGTATGTAGAGATGAGAGAGCGCCAAACTTTCGTATCATGATATATGTTTTTTGTTTCTCCAAGTCCTTACATTTCCTTCTTGCAATATTTCATTCACTTGGTCTAACCATGCTCATCTCTGTCGTACTTTATCACGTACCACGCTTATGGTGGCATGATAAATTAATTATATGTGCATTTAAATTTCAATGTTGCTTGATAACGATAAGTGACCAAGATATAAAAATTATTTTCGAAGCCATATATATAGAGGTAAAACGAAAATTGGAATTAATTATGTAAAAAAGACCCAAGTCACATTTTAACGTTATCTTAGATGTTATGGAACAAAAACAACTTTTAAGACGCAATATAAGCATAATTTTCTTCTTTCGTTTGAACATACATATAAAAGAGCGTGGCTGGAAGATAATATTATCTTTGGCTCCAGTAATCGAGCCTACAGGTTAACAATCACTGGATAGGTTTAAAACTCGTGATTCGTCATTGTAAGTGTTGGTTACACTACCGCACGTGAATAGACAACAATAGTTGCACACTTAACGAAATCTTTTACCAGACTGCGACTTTTTTTAGTTACATTGGGAATCGAACCCAAAACCAACCATGTCATGAAGCTTACCAATCATGTCACCGAAACCTCGAGGGAAAAAGTCTTACCAATCATGTATTTTGACCATTATATACCCATTTAACAGTTAAATAAATAAATAAATGCAGTTTTGGTAGCTTTGCACATTAAGGATTAATATAAGTTCTTTTGATATTACAAATAACCCCAAAAATGTTTTACGTGGAATGGGGCCTTCTTGCATAATTTTATTGAATTCCTCTCCTGCAATATTAACCTTTTCAAATCTTGAACTAAGCGTACGTGTGTTATTGAGATATAATAAAGGTATTGTTGGACATACTGTAGCATAGTTGGACAAACTTAGAAGTACATGGCCGCGCGGAAACGCACTGGACTTCTGTGCGGAAGGTCATCGGCTCCAACGCCACGCTGAGCTACTTCCTCGAATGGCACTGGCATTTTCTCCGCCTAGTATTCGGAGATATAAGGATATCCACGACTTATTTTACATCTATTCTTTCAAAAAGAAAATAAAAATCATGTCGGTGTGCTACGATCGTCTGACTTTGGTGTGCCATCGGAACCAGTACAGCGGTGTGGCTGGTGAGTTTGATGGTGTGTCACGACACACTCACAAAAAAAAACTCCACGGTACAACTTCGCTTTCCAACTAAATTGATGTTCGAATGGCAAGAAGATCCACGACTACGAGGTTCAGCAAACGCGAATCTGTGTTAACAAGTTACTATGTCAAATCAAATAAGTGACATTTATAGTATTTTTTTAAGTCATACGCGGGCTATTATTGAAAAGTAGTATGTACTTTTTTTATTAAATTTTTCATTCAATTACATATTTTTTCAGTAAGACAAAAATAGACCACGTAATTCGTGATAAATATTTTTTAATAAAATTTCGTCCCTTGAATTTCGAATTAACGGGCATTTTCACGAATACCGCCGTTCAGGTACGGTGAACAGAAATCGTTCCAAAAGAAGTACTGCCGTACTTAGCGAATAAAACAAAACCTTAGAATTTTTTCACATATTTTCAACCTAAAAAGAACGATCTCTGCGTATTAGAAAAAAAATATTTCTTTATTTGAGAGTAAGAAATAAGTGCAAAAAACACTTTTTGTCAATATCCTTAACAATCCCGCTTTCTCTAACGTCGTATAAAATATTTAGCGTCTTTCCAATTACGGACTTGCGCTCCAGTCATGTAGATGTTGCTTTTGGTATTTCCCAGTTCGCCATTTTACGTCGTCCTTTATTGTTCATGTAGTATGACTCGGGAACCAGTTACACACTAACGTTAGACTCGATATTGGCATATTGCAAACAGGAATTGAAAACACAATATTACTATTCAATGATAATACTATTCTCAATTTCGAATAAACTTTCTTCATTACAACATCGAATGGTGACATTTGATTATTTTTTTCAAAACATACATTTCATCATGTCGAGTCCACTGTAGTGGACAGACAGAATTGATCGTCAAACTTTATTATTCAATCACACATCTTTCACCTTCTCCACATTCATATCCGAGAATCTTTTCTCTTAATTTTCTATGTCTACTTAATCCAGTCAGATTTTCCTCAGTCTACTTCTTACAACTGAATTTATGTTTTTCATAGCTAATATACTGCAAATTATCCTCAACAAAAGACTGCAGCAGATGAAACTTACAAATCATATAAGAAGTTAAATCTCCTACCATTGGAACTTTAGGTTAGATTTGTCAAGTTTGCGCGCTTGCTGAAGTACAATAGTTAACACATTGTATACGGGCTGGCGTGTTCCATCCACATAATGGCTTACCGTCATACTCAATCACGAGCCTATCGTATCTTAACAAAAAGTTTTTATATACTCGTATTAAATTAAATGACGCTGCCGTAGTAAAAAGGTTAGTTGGAAAAGATCGCCGCCTGGCAATAAGCCCGCCAGATTGTATTTGCAATAAAAGTGGTAAATAAATAAAAATAAAATAAATAAAAACCAGTCCTTGTTTGTTTATACTCGTACGTTTAATCGACATTATTTTACACTTTCGTTATAAACAGTACGACTTATTTTCATGTGACAACTTCTTCCAGCCAACCAGTAATATGTTAAAGGGGGCTTAAGTGAAAACCAGACTGGACTCAATCGAAATGGGAATCGAACCCACAACCCCTGAACTGGGAGTCAGGTATCTTATCAACTAAGCCACGGAGGTTGTCAATTATAGGCTACAATACTTAAAAACCCAACCAAAATGAAGACTACCTTTCCCAGTGTCCGGCTTGTTATTGAGGAATTCAGATTTATATGAAGGGATTTCTTAAATTGCTATATCTTATTAAATTTCAAAAATATTATAATGAAACTTTAATTTGTTTAAAATATTTAGTAAATTTGTTTAAAATATTTAGTTTATTGTGGTAATTTAGCCGAATCGGTCATTTAGTTTATTGTGGTAATTTTTCCGAACTGCTCCTTTATGGAGAGCTACACCACACTCCTTACACATGTACCGTGTCTCACTTATCTTCTTGTGAAATAGAACATTATTTGCAAGTTCTGCAGTATTTTCTTTTTTATCAGTCGATGGAATATATATCAACACATGTTTACATACGTTTTTTGTGACAATTCCTTGTTCTATTTGAACTAGGAGACTGGAGTTGTTCTCCAGATTCATATCTCAAAACTTTCGAGATCAGGCTCTTGATGCACGCTGATATTCAAATCTCTATCAAGCATATTTTCACTATCTAGGGTAATGTATATATTAGATATCAGGGATCAGAAATCAAGAGACTATCGTTTTAACGTTGAATTAGTTACAAAAATATTTGCTAGATGTCAGTAATGTGTCTTTTGTAGAGGGGTTGTCGATCACGTCAAAACACGGGAAAGGAATCAACGCAAGTCAAGTTTATAATGTTAAAAAACGCAACCGGGATACAAAAATCGTTAATAGCTATCGAAATCGTTTAGAGATAAAATTTCAATGCAGTATATGAAAAAACACTAAAAGGGCTGTAACCAAACATTAAACTGTTCAGTAAAATCCGCGAGAAGGGTGAGACATATTTGAGAAGCTTCATAGAATGGATATTGGAAGAAATTTTCATACATAAACGCTGATTATTTAAACAGAAAGGGAGGTGAGCCAATCTCTGCAAGTATTTCCTTACATCTTCAATGTTATTGGTTGAATGCTTGGGAAATGGAATTGGTTATCGAGCGTATTCTTAAATTGTATTTTAACACCTTGTACCCCAATGTCGTATTTTATTGTGAAAACTAGATTTACAATGTGTCCCTGTCCCACGTTTTCACGTGATCAAACCCTCTTCCAAAGGACATTTTGCTGGCATCCAGCAAATATATTTGGTATCAATTCAACATTTAAACGATAGTCACTTAATTTCTGATTCTCAATTTCAAGCATGAACCCTAGGTAATGAAAATTGGCATGAATTGATTCATGATGGCGATTCTAACATCACGTCATCAATGTGCAGTAAGGTGTCAGAATTAGAAAATTTTGACATATGAATCTAAAGACCAACTACAGTAGCTAGGTTTAAATAGAATAAGGAATTTGTAGAATCTTCCTAACAGGTTGTCAAAGAACAGTTCCAAACATGTGGTGTTATGTATTCCATCAACTGACAAAAAATAAAAAACACTAGAACTTGTGAGACCCGATACATATGTAAGGAGTATGATGCAACTCTCTACAAAAGAAAACGTTAACAGAATTACGATAGTTAACAAAATAAATGTAGTAATTTAAACAAAAATACAAAGTTTTATCATAATATTCTTATAATTTATTTTGATATGGCAATTTTAGTAAACCTTTCATGAAAATCAGAATTCCTCAAAAACAAGTCAGGCACTGGGATAGGTGGTCATGATTTTGATCGCCCCTTAAAGTGTTGATAAATCCAATTTGCGTAAATCACATGCGATTTTTGTAGCTCGTCCTTTGTACTTAGGGGAACAGATTTTTTTAGAAGGGAAATGATAACCTTATAAAAGTATGAGAAGGCTGACGCCATAGTCAACTTTAAAAGGTTTTTTAAGTTGACTTTCATATCAGAGTCAAAAAAATTAATTAAAAACTCGAAAATGGTCATTATTGTTTTCTTTGCAAAATTTGACGTTTGAGATGACAACATTTTCGATAGTTAAAACAACGACTAATCACGTTATATCCTTTTTGACAAAGGAAAGAAGGGTTACCTGTACCTTTATTTTTTATATGACACTTGACGCAATTTTTTTATTTTTTTTATTTTTATTTTACACATGACAAGAAATATACACAATTTGAGAAAAAACAACAGGTAATTTGATTTGGACATATAATTTTAATGGATCTGGGTTTGTTGCCTTTCATTTGTCGTATCCCCAGTAAACTAGGCTTTTGCCTGTATCTCACTGAGGATATTTAGCATGAAAAAATAAATCGATACTTCTTTCCGATTTTTGATAACACAAAAAACCCCGTTGCACGCTCTCATCAACCTGACAAACAGTGACACTCAACTACAACTGGAAACACCCTGCGAAACTCAACCCCTCACACATTATCGCTCCACAAAGACCAAAAATATTCATCCCACAATATACTGCACACAATCATAAGAATAAAAATCAAAACAAATTCAAAACAAAAAAAAAAGAAGAACACACAGAAACAAAAATACAATAACAACCAAAATTAAAACAATAATAAGAGACCCACACTCACGAGCTCACATAAATCCTTTCCACTCGTCATTCATCCTGAAAGCCCAAGTACTCAAAATCCTGTCGCAATAACAACCACGCTCCGATCGACTGTCTAAATGGTTTTCCTACCTTTACTTTTATTGAAGTCGGCACGCCATTGTATGTAATGGGAGCCAAATAAGCATATTGCCTTTGGGCAAAAGAGGTTTTAACTCTAGGGATGGTGAACATTTCATTAGTTGCCATGCGTGTCATGTGTGTCTGCTGAGTTTGCATCTTCCCCTCCTCTCGATGGTAGTGCCAGAGAATGGATTTGAGATGTAAATTGGCTATGTTCAGGACCTGATACTCTCTGAAAAGCTCCGCCGTGGGATACCGAGCAGGAAGTTTATTGATTATTTTCACAATCAATTTTTGGGAAACCTGTAATATGTGTTTCTGTGTTAAGGTGCATCCCCCCCAAACAGATATACCGTAAGAAAGTGCTGACTGACATAAGGCGAAGTATATACTTTTAAGAATATTTTCACTGAGCACATTTCGAATCATACGGAATATGTATCCTAGTTTTCTGATTTTTGCGCTCAAAGTGTTAATATGGACCTCCCAACGAAGGAACTGGTCAACATAAACTCCAAGGTACTTTATACTATCAACCCTTTCCAAGGAAACACAACTACAGTCAGACATGGGTGAACAAGTGTGTAGTGTTATGTATTTATTTGTAGGTGCTTGAGTTCTTGTAGATATGCTAAATGTGATGTATTTAGTTTTTTGGGAATTTAGAGTCAATAAATTTGAGTCCATCCATTCTTTAACTACACGCAATTCTTCGTTAGCCTTTAAGAATACATCATCCCATGTTCGGCCCTCGAATAGAAGAACCGTGTCGTCCGCAAAAGTAATAATCTTACCCCTGAGAGAAAGATTACACAACTGATTGACATATATCAGGAACAATATAGGTCCCAGAACACTACCTTGAGGTACTCCGAATCACTCCAAATATACCAGATAACAGTTTATGACGGATGTTACGAGTCACAAATTAACTGAAATTTGTTTTAATTTATAAAATTTCATAAAAAATATGTTTTTATGGAATATCCCTTTGAAGTATGGAAGTAAAGCTTTAACTTAAAACAAGCATGAATAAAATAAATGCTGTGGAGATGCATTAACTAGGAAATAATATAAAGTAACAATGTATGAAAGAAGATGGAATGAAGACATCAGAACTGAATGTATCGACAAAGTAGATGTGTAAGAAATACGTGTATGAAGAGAGAAGCTTTAGGTAGTTTGAACATGTGAAGAGAATGAACGTCAAAGCGAGTGTGCAAGTAAGAAGTGTTGAAATTTCGTAGTTTTTCCAGTACTCATTGTTATTGTACGAAAACCATAAAAAAATCGTGCGAATATATTTAAATCTGCATTGTATAACGATACATTATGGACATGTTACCAAGTTCAAAGAAATAATTTACATGGTCTATAAAATTATTCCAATTATGGTCAATTTGCACAAAAACGTCCCAATTAACATATTGGTGATATCTTATATACTCGCATATAAAAAAACATAAATAAATATAAGATATCACCAATCAATGGATTAATGAAGAATTTGGCGGTAAGAAAATGAATGTTGGAAATGAAACACACAATATTAATCAATTAAAATTTCTTAAGAAGTGCGCTTTTTTAAGAGCTTTTTAAAACGTGCCGATAACGAAGTGAGTTTAACAGTATTTGGTTACTGGTTCCAAAGTCTCACTATACAGGCAGTAAATGACGAGATAAAAAATAAAATCGGTGAACTGGAATACCAATAAACATTCTAGCTTGAATGTAACGCAAGTTCATGATCGGAAAAACACTGAATATTTTCGACGCGAAAAGAAGAGGTGATGAGACAGTTTAAAATATTGATACAAAAGTTATAATACATGAACTTGGTTCATTTATATATTTCACATTCAGTCTATTAAGTTCTTTCCATGATGATATGATATGATCTCAGACAAATATTTTGAAGACGGTGTAGTCTGTCCAACTGAACCATCGTAATTCCAAATAACAGTATTCGGAAAAGTCCAAAATTGAAAACAGTATTTCATACTAGACTGTGTGATGCCGTGTTTAATATTAACATAACTGAGCTTCTAAACGTCAGTTACCAGTTACAATGGTTTCAATCAACGGTGTCACTAAGCTACTATGTTTCTAGTTAAACATCTGAAATTAACTGTCAGACAGCTAACTCAAAGACAGCCGACTTGTGCTCACCTGTACATATAGATTATGAAGCAACAATGTACCTACATACTCGTATATACTGCCAATCAATTTTGAATTGCAACCGCTTATGAGTTATTTCAATTGTTAACACACATGTGTTCGAATTAGAAAATAAATTAGCTACATTCAAACTATCACGCCGTTTCCCTGCTGGGAGAGGCAGGGGAGATAGTGCCAAAAATTTCTATCTCGATACACACATCATTCCCATCTTCCACATAATATTTCTCTTACTTCAAAATATCTTCCACTTGATCCAATTATACATTCCTTGGTCCTCTCTATCACACATTTCACTCAGGTTTGTACGTTAGTTTTTTTTTTCATCTACTCGTTCTACATGCCCAAACTATCTCATAGTGCTCTTTTTTTATTTTACTCAACACGTTAAACGAACTTGATTCAATAAAAAAAACTAGAATATAAATCTTAACAATTAAAGCCCATATATACATACTTCATAATCGGGGTCTGCTTACCATATACTCGTAACTTAAGCATATTGAAAATATGAATTCCATTTTTATATGAATACCTATAACCATGAAATACGAGTATATACAATACTTCAACACTCAGTTACTGTCAGTTTAAGGCTATTGGACCAATTGAGTGACGCAGTGGGTACATTTTTGACACCGCCTAGCAATCTGAGAAGAACCTGCCTTAGTCTTCTTCTATGTGAATAACTAAATCAGACCCACGTTATATCATAAGAGAAATTCGTATTATATGGAGTATTAAAAACTTTTTTACAATTACTTTACAAAAAGTTTTTAAATATCGCTAGTTTTATAGTATAGTTTAAAATTTTTTTTTATTGAAATGTGTTAAAAACTTTCATATTCCCTCAAAGCCAACATTAATCTCGTATCTATGTTTATTTTATTTTGTCGGAATCATAGTATAAATAGGGCAAAACCCCTACGATGGTTGTCGTCAAAGAAATACGAGAATTAAATTTTGAATATAAGAGAGCGAGAGAGGAATACTTGGATTCTCTCCGAAAGTAATTCGAAATTTTAATCTCGGTGGGTCCGTGATACTGAACGAGTTTTCAATACCTAGCTAGCAATTTTTGAACCGGTGTAAAAGGGGACGATGTATAAATGATATATATATATATATATATATATATATATATATATATATATATATATATATATATATATATATATATATATATATATATATATATATATATATATATATATATATATATATATATATATATATATATATATATATATATATATATATATATATATATAATATATATATATATATATATATATATATATATATATATATATATATATATATATATATATATATATATATATATATATATATATATATATATATATATATATATATATATATATATATATATATATATATATGTTTATTTTAGGTTTTCAGTTACTTCGCGAACTGTAAATATTGGATTCTGACATCAGATCTACCTGGAGATCCCTCAGCAGCTTCCTTAAAGCATTTTTTATTTTTTGGCCTGGATGACTCTTTAGTAACATTGTTCTCTGTTTTGGATATATAGGAGACGGTATCTATTTTAATTGGTATTTTGTGGGCTTATGACCACCTTTAAAGGCTGAGTTAAGTGCTCACTTTATGTCTAGGCAACATTCCTCATTATACCATAGATTCATCTCTATACATCATTTAAATGTTTTTATTCTTAGTGCAGACAAGAGTGTTTTTAGTCTTTATGCCATTTGTTGACGAACAATGGTAAGATTTTTTAACAGATGTTGAGGAAACCTCTTTATTCTGTCAATACCTCATCATTGTTTGTTATACAAGCCGGATATTTTTTGGCTTTTGACAAAGCCCATTACACTTCTGTAGAGGGTAATATGTGATTTTTTGTTTGGTTTTAGCGAAGGGTTATATATGTTTATTTTAGGTTTTCAGTTACTTCGCGAACTGTAAATATTGGATTCTGACATCAGATCTACCTGGAGATCCCTCAGCAGCTTCCTTACAGCATTTTTTATTTTTTGGCCTGGATGACTCTTTAGTAACATTGTTCTCTGTTTTGGATATATAGGAGACGGTATCTATTTTAATTGGTACTTTGTGGGCTTATGACCACCTTTAAAGGCTGAGTTAAGTGCTCACTTTATGTCTAGGCAACATTCCTCATTATACCATAGATTCATCTCTATACATCATTTAAATGTTTTTATTCTTAGTGCAGACAAGAGTGTTTTTAGTCTTTATGCCATTTGTTGACGAACAATGGTAAGATTTTTTAACAGATGTTGAGGAAACCTCTTTATTCTGTCAATACCTCATCATTGTTTGTTATACAAGCCGGATATTTTTTGGCTTTTGACATAGCCCATTACACTTCTGTAGAGGGTAATATGTGATTTTTTGTTTGGTTTTAGCGAAGGGTTATATATGTTTATTTTAGGTTTTCAGTTACTTCGCGAACTGTAAATATTGGATTCTGACATCAGATCTACCTGGAGATCCCTCAGCAGCTTCCTTACAGCATTTTTTATTTTTTGGCCTGGATGACTCTTTAGTAACATTGTTCTCTGTTTTGGATATATAGGAGACGGTATCTATTTTAATTGGTATTTTGTGGGCTTATGACCACCTTTAAAGGCTGAGTTAAGTGCTCACTTTATGTCTAGGCAACATTCCTCATTATACCATAGATTCATCTCTATACATCATTTAAATGTTTTTATTCTTAGTGCAGACAAGAGTGTTTTTAGTCTTTATGCCATTTGTTGACGAACAATGGTAAGATTTTTTAACAGATGTTGAGGAAACCTCTTTATTCTGTCAATACCTCATCATTGTTTGTTATACAAGCCGGATATTTTTTGGCTTTTGACATAGCCCATTACACTTCTGTAGAGGGTAATATGTGATTTTTTGTTTGGTTTTAGCGAAGGGTTATATATGTTTATTTTAGGTTTTCAGTTACTTCGCGAACTGTAAATATTGGATTCTGACATCAGATCTACCTGGAGATCCCTCAGCAGCTTCCTTACAGCATTTTTTATTTTTTGGCCTGGATGACTCTTTAGTAACATTGTTCTCTGTTTTGGATATATAGGAGACGGTATCTATTTTAATTGGTATTTTGTAGGCTTATGACCACATTTGAAGGCTGAGTTAAGTGCTCACTTTATGCCTAGGCAACATTCCTCATTATACCATAGATTCATCTCTATACATCATTTAAATGTTTTTATTCTTAGAGCAGACAAGATGGTTCTTAATCTTTATGCCATTTGTTGACGAACAATGGTAAGATTTTTTAACAGATGTTGAGGAAACCTCTTTATTCTGTCAATACCTCATCATTGTTTGTTATACAAGCCGGATATTTTTTGGCTTTTGACAAAGCCCATTACACTTCTGTAGAGGGTAATATGTGATTTTTTTAAGAATAAAAACATTTAAATGATGTATAGAGATGAATCTATGGTATAATGAGGAATGTTGCCTAGGCATAAAGTGAGCACTTAACTCAGCCTTCAAAGGTGGTCATAAGCCTACAAAATACCAATTAAAATAGATACCGTCTCCTATATATCCAAAACAGAGAACAATGTTACTAAAGAGTCATCCAGGCCAAAAAATAAAAAATGCTGTAAGGAAGCTGCTGAGGGATCTCCAGGTAGATCTGATGTCAGAATCCAATATTTACAGTTCGCGAAGTAACTGAAAACCTAAAATAAACATATATAACCCTTCGCTAAAACCAAACAAAAAATCACATATTACCCTCTACAGAAGTGTAATGGGCTTTGTCAAAAGCCAAAAAATATCCGGCTTGTATAACAAACAATGATGAGGTATTGACAGAATAAAGAGGTTTCCTCAACATCTGTTAAAAAATCTTACCATTGTTCGTCAACAAATGGCATAAAGACTAAAAACCATCTTGTCTGCACTAAGAATAAAAACATTTAAATGATGTATAGAGATGAATCTATGGTATAATGAGGAATGTTGCCTAGGCATAAAGTGAGCACTTAACTCAGCCTTCAAAAGTGGTCATAAGCCCACAAAACACCAATTAAAATAGATACCGTGTCCTATATATCCAAAACAGAGAACAATGTTACTAAAGAGTCATCCAGGCCAAAAAATAAAAAATGCTGTAAGGAAGCTGCTGAGGGATCTCCAGGTAGATCTGATGTCAGAATCCAATATTTACAGTTCGCGAAGTAACTGAAAACCTAAAATAAACATATATAACCCTTCGCTAAAACCAAACAAAAAATCACATATTACCCTCTACAGAAGTGTAATGGGCTATGTCAAAAGCCAAAAAATATCCGGCTTGTATAACAAACAATGATGAGGTATTGACAGAATAAAGAGGTTTCCTCAACATCTGTTAAAAAATCATCTATTTATATATATATATA
>OX463859.1:21534334-21606103 GCA_949825065.1 Odontocerum albicorne | reverse complement strand
ATGTAGTTCATCGATCCCTTTACTAAAAAAACCATTCGGACGGGAATCAATAAAATCTTTGAAGTCGGTTTGGACTGCCCCATCGGAGTTGAATTTTTTCCCTTGCAAGAAGTTATCCAAATTTCGAAAAAAATAGTAATCTGTCGGGGCAAGGTCCGGAGAGTACGGTGGATGTCCTAGACATTCCAATTGAAGCTCTTCTAATTTGGTAGCCGTCTGTTGTGCAGTGTGTGGTCTAGCGTTATCATGAAGCAGCAGTGGCCTAGAGCGATTAACCAGCCTCGGTTGTTTAGCAGCTAGCTTTTCCATCATGGTTTGCAGTTGCTGACAATAGACATCTGCCGTAATCGTCTGGCCAGATTTAAGAAAGCTGTAGTGAACGACACCAGCACTAGTCCACCAAACGCTCACAAGTAACTTTTTTGGAGTCAATTTTCGCTTGGGGCATGGTTTGGCTGGTTTGGCAGGGTTCAGCCATTGCGATGAGCGCTTCCGATTATCATACAGGATCCACTTTTCATCACAGGTAATGATTCGATTCAAAATCCCTTCATTATTGTGCCGGTTGAGTAATGCAACGCAGCAGTCAACGCGCGTTTGTTGATTTGCTTCACTCAATTCGTGAGGTACCCACCTTTCAAGCTTTTTCACCTTCCCAATTTGCTTCAAGTAGATTAAAACAGTTTTATCACTAACACCGCAGCCTGCAGCTAACTCGGACGTGGTTTGCGATGGATCCGCTTCCACAATAGCCTTCAATTCTTCATTATCAACTTTGGTCTCCGGCCGTCCACGGGGCTTGTTCTGCAGGTCGAAATTTCCAGAACGAAAACGTTGGAACCAAAAACGCACTGTGTTTTCTTTTGCGGCACCGTCGCCATACACATCATTAATCCTTCGAGCCGTTTCTGCAGCACTGGTGCCACGGTGGAACTCGTACTCGTAAATAACGCGATATTTCAAGTTTTCCATTTTGTAAACTGAGTGACGCAAAGAAAAAAAACAATTGAGGAAAAAACAAATGAATTATAATTTTCGAAACACAAATACTTGAGTAAATAGCTGTATAAATTTGAATTTGGAATTCCTAACCAAAGAGAAGATATTTGAGATCAAAGTTGCCAGTACGGCAAAACGCCAATTTCATATGTAAGGACCTAATATATATATATATAAACAAATTTTACATTTATGAATATATATTTTCATAAATGTAGAATTTGTTTTACTTCGGTGAATATTTCACGGGTTGCAACTAGTCATAGTATAAATAGCCCAAAACCCGTACGGCTGTCGAAGGCTGTCGAATAGATTATCTCCGAAAGTAATTCGGAATTTGAATCTCGGTGAGGATACTAAACGAATTTTAAATACCTAGCTAACAATTTTTGAACCGGCGCAAAAGAGGACAACATATAAATGATATATACATAAACAAATTTTACATTTAAGAATATATATTTTCATAAATGTAGAATTTGTTTTACTTCCGTGAATATTTCACGGGCTGCAACTAGTTATATATTATTTCTGTCTAAAATATTATAACTCCTACGTGTATTTTTTGCACTTTAGAAAACATCAAACATGCTTCTTAATTTTCGATATAATAAAAATAATGTTTATTTTATTTTAGCTAGTGTGCAGAATTGTGCAATTCAATACGAGTCAGAACTTGATTAAATGCAACAAAGCTAGTATAACAAAAAAGGCCATAAGGAATATGACGCCAGAAAATCTATGTTGATCATAATATGCGGGTACAAAAAAAAATGTTTGCAGGAAAAAAACTTTCGGAAAATTACAAATGGGTAAACTTCGATTTTCAATATTTTCGTCAGCACGTAATACGAGTATACAAATGTCGTCCGCAAACATCAACGTTCACATCAAACAATTATATTTGGTAAGGTTTTGGTAGTGTTAAGAGGAGAATTAAGATGAATAAGTATGAAAGATATAAAGAAATAGATCTGAGAATGAGTGTTGCGAAATTCTTAGTATAATCCAATTTATAAAGAGTGAAAAGAAAAGTAAATGGCATATATGGGTGAGTAATGAAAGGTTTGAACAAGTCAATAATTCTGCTAGCTGAGTTTGTCAGATGATGAAAGTGTTCTGTCGAATAATGACCGACATGTAGCGATGGGAAACAAAGTTAACGAGATACTTAAGCATATAAACTAGAAACGGACATAATATGCAAAGGTGATAGATAGTCCACAATAGTATTTTAGTGCCAACTTTAATGTATGGGAGTAAAACGTGGAAATAAAAAAGAGCCGACTAAATGTTGTAGAAATGCGTGCACTAAGAAATAAAACATGGGGACACAATGAATGACAGAGTTGTATAGAAAGTGTGTGATTGCGACAGAGGTGGAATGTGTGAATCGGGTTAAGAAAGTCTAGCGCTCTCTCCTCACTACCTACCCCTGTAGGGAAACCGTATCATGGTATGTAGATATGATATTGTGATTTACTACTTTATTTAAAAAAATGTAACTAGTGAATGTTTCATTCCTTATAAAGAAAATGTTACTAGTGAGTGTTTCGTTCCTTATAAAGAAAAATAAAACAAAAATTTAAATAAAAACAATTTATAATAGTTACAATGAAATCAAATATAAAAGGATTAATTTACACCGTCAAATAATTCAATTAACACACAGGCAAGCAAATACACAAGTCAAAATAATTTCAAATTTTTTAAAATGTATCTATATCTGGTTGGTTCGAAGAGATTGCCACCTGGCAATAAGCCCACCAGGTTGTATTTGCAATAAAAGCGTTACATAAATAAAGAGTCTTTAAAATTGAGCGGCTTCTTCATTCTCGGATAAAACACAGATGGCGTCGCGAACTTGCCTAGGTGTTGTGACATTTGATAAGTGTAATATGTGACCTTTATAAAAATGGAGTCGTATACAATACAACAACGCGTTCAAATTGAGAATTATTTTATGTATTGCAATCTCCGGAAACGGTGATGTTAATTGGCCACCAAGATCATGTAATCTGACACCGTTGGACTATTTTCTCTGGGGTTACGGGAAAAGTCAGGTCTATAAGAATGACCCCCAATCAATCACTGAGCTGAAAAACCACTCAATTTGAAAGATCCTTTCAAAACATAGTTTTTCATACGATACGGGACCGTCTCAAGGCATTATACATTACATAGAATAATGGACTCATTATTGATCCTTTTGGCACCTTATATTTTACGTCCTCGTAATTACATTCACAATCTCAAAATCTTACGGTAAAATTTATATTTCTCAAATAGTTAATTAATCTGATTTTCAGTGTCACTTTAATTCCACATTTCTTTGTTGCGATCCAAATTTTTTTCCTAAAATAAATAAAAAGCACATAATGATTTCCATTGACTAGAAATTATTTTCAATAAACATTTTGTCACAAGTCTTTACTCGTTATTTAGGCAGAAGGTGCTATAAAAATTTGTTTCAGACAAATTTCATAACAGACGTAATACAATTTATTCAGAAGTTATTAACGCGTGGAATACTTAATAAATTTATTCGTATATGGAATTTCCAATACTCGCAAGGTCAAAAAGAAAAAAATAATAATTTAATAAACAGAGAAAACAATTCGACATTTTTCCACTTCGTAAAGCGAAAAATAATTGAAATCCCGATTCAATGTTGACATATTATTAAACCAATTTTCCTCTTTTTTGGTTCCAATAAACAATCGGATAAAAAACGTGATATTTTTAATTTCTATAATAATGGAATTGGGACGTTTTAGTGTTCCTTCCGTCAAAAGAATGGAAAATAGGAAAATTCTGATAAAAATATCACGTTTTTTAGCCTTTCGTTTAATCACGTGTTTTGCGACTGGCGTAAGTCTAAGTTTAAAAAATGTGATACTTTTAAACATTATATATATTAGGTCCTTACATATGAAATTGGCGTTTTGCCGTACTGGCAACTTTGATCTCAAATATCTTCTCTTTGGTTAGGAATTCCAAATTCAAATTTATACAGCTATTTACTCAAGTATTTGTGTTTCGAAAATTATAATTCATTTGTTTTTTCCTCAATTGTTTTTTTTTTCTTTGCGTCACTCAGTTTACAAAATGGAAAACTTGAAATATCGCGTTATTTACGAGTACGAGTTCCACCGTGGCACCAGTGCTGCAGAAACGGCTCGAAGGATTAATGATGTGTATGGCGACGGTGCCGCAAAAGAAAACACAGTGCGTTTTTGGTTCCAACGTTTTCGTTCTGGAAATTTCGACCTGCAGAACAAGCCCCGTGGAGAAAGTTGATAATGAAGAATTGAAGGCTATTGTGGAAGCGGATCCATCGCAAACCACGTCCGAGTTAGCTGCAGGCTGCGGTGTTAGTGATAAAAATGTTTTAATCCACTTGAAGCAAATTGGGAAGGTGAAAAAGCTTGAAAGGTGGGTACCTCACGAATTGAGTGAAGCAAATCAACAAACGCGCGTTGACTGCTGCGTTGCATTACTCAACCGGCACAATAATGAAGGGATTTTGAATCGAATCATTACCTGTGATGAAAAGTGGATCCTGTATGATAATCGGAAGCGCTCATCGCAATGGCTGAACCCTGCCGAACCAGCCGAACCATGCCCCAAGCGAAAATTGACTCCAAAAAAGTTACTTGTGAGCGTTTGGTGGACTAGTGCTGGTGTCGTTCACTACAGCTTTCTTAAATCTGGCCAGACGATTACGGCAGATGTCTATTGTCAGCAACTGCAAACCATGATGGAAAAGCTAGCTGCTAAACAACCGAGGCTGGTTAATCGCTCTAGGCCACTGCTGCTTCATGATAACGCTAGACCACACACTGCACAACAGACGGCTACCAAATTAGAAGAGCTTCAATTGGAATGTCTAAGACATCCACCGTACTCTCCGGACCTTGCCCCAACAGATTACTATTTTTTTCGAAATTTGGATAACTTCTTGCAAGGGAAAAAATTCAACTCCGATGGGGCAGTCCAAACCGACTTCAAAGATTTTATTGATTCCCGTCCGAATGGTTTTTTTAGTAAAGGGATCGATGAACTACCTATGAAATGGCAAAAGTGCATAGATAGCAATGGTACATACTTTGATTAAATAAATATATTGTTAGGAGTATATTTATTTTTTTATAAAAGACGGGTGAGAAGTTTGGGATTTATCCAAAAGGAAAAATAACGCGCGAAATTGATTGTTACGAGCGGAATTAAAACATACTTTCCCTTTGTTCTGATTTTGACGGGTAAATAATGACGCATAAAATCGAGTCCGAGCGTGACGTAGTTGTAATTAGGACAAGGAATGATGCAATCATCCTTGGTTTCTAGAAGATTCTATTCCAAAACGCGCGGTATAAAGAATTTCATCTATCACCGAGCAATTGCGTCACTTATAATAAATAATCGGATGCAAGGGCTTGATTGGTCGAATTACGGCCCGACCAAAGATTTGACGAATCAAGAGATCGCTTACAAACGTTATGGACGGGTGAAATGGCATCACGTGCGCCATGGACAGGTGAGGCGGGAAAAAGGTCGGTTCATCATTACGAGCGGTACCGTGAGGACGACTGGTTCTGTTATTAAGACAGATCCCGGTCGGGGGAATACGAATTAATAATTAATTAATTCATTCAAGTTATCGGTCAGTTACCTTGTGTTCCGAGTTATCATATCCTGTTGGGAGCATACGAATTAATAATTAGTTTTTTTTGTGAAAGTTCTTCCGGCACTTCCGTCCAGACTTGACGCGGGGATTTATCTGCGGAATAGTATTTCCAAAGAAATAATCTTGGATTATTATTGGCTCCAACGGGCGTGAAGCAAGTAAAGTTTCGAGAAACTAAGAAAAGCGGTTCTTTAAATAACTGCGGGTCTGAAATCGTTCTCCCAGGCCGAAGGCCAGGGAAGAGTTTTGTATCGGCGCAGCGCGAAGCTTCAAAGGACGCTTGCGGTATCATCATCATCAGAGTCATCGTTCCGGTTTCGTTTTCGGGGGAAATCTTCTGGTTCCTCCGCAGTTCCGAGAGAATAGACACTACGCGTATCGTTCCTTATCGATATTCATGGTATTGTGGGGTGAGTGATCTCTTTGTATTGTAACCTATCATTGTTGATTTCTCCTTACCTCATAACCTTTATGTTTGTGATGAATATTGAGCGGGAATCGGTCTTTAATGCAAGCCCAAATTATTAGTCTGCCTACTCTGGTACTTTTGTAATATATATAATTTTTTCTCGGCATTATTGCGGAGTTTTTTTTATTAAAATCTCATTGGATTAAACTAAGTATTATCACAAATTTATGTCTTTCCTTTGTTGTTCCCCTTGTCCCGGAGATAATATCTTGGAGGCCTAGTACAACTTATTATTGAGCCCATCGCGATCTGAGACGAAAGAGTATTTGTTCTGTATTTTCTTCATATGCCGCTGAGACCCTCTTAATTTAGTAAATATAGGTATAAGTCTAACAATGTCGCCCGTACGTGGGGCCATTTTAGAAAAATGCTGGCTTCCAGGGTATTTGACTGAGTGACGGGGTTATAAAGGGTATAAAAATATAATTTGTTCTTTTTTCAGAAAATTTAGCGCCAAATTCGTAAGATAAGCATAGGTAGCCATTTTGTCGTGTTCGAGAAGAATCTGTGGCTGAGGTGGTTGCGAATAATCAGGAGTATAGTTTTGCCGCGTAAAGTGATTAGATACGCATTGAGTGATAGTTTAGTTCAAACAAAATAAGCGACTGAATAAATAAAAGAGTGCCTAGTTAATTGTGGATAGTGAAGTGATTAGTGGTTACGTTCGTGAAGTATTCCAGTGTTTTTGGAATTTCAAGACCATTGGTTTGAAACCAATCTCGCCTTATAGCTTGCGCGGGGATAGGCAAGAGGAGAGTGCGTATAACTTACAGTAGTTCGGTTTGCGTCGCTGTTGATGCGGTAAAGGGAAATAGTGTTACTACATTTAGATAAAATCACTTGGTGCTTATACTCACTTGTTTTCGGAACAAATCTTTGTAATATAAGAGAGTGATTAATATTGAATTGAATTACTTTGAGATTTAAGTAGTAGATTCGTAGCAAGCGGTGTGGTGGAAGCGTGTTTTAGGAAATTTGATAATAATACATATTGGTTATAATTGCTAGTTCTTAATTTCGGAACATTTCAACTAAGGGGGGGTTTGTGTTAAATTAAAGTTACGTTTTAGTTAGATTCTTGTTCCGGTTAAACGGTGTAGTTAAAGCATTGTTTAACAAGGTGAAGTAAGATTTCGTTGGGTATAAATTTTGATACCTACTGTTACGAATAGGATTGAGGATGGATAGCGCAATGGATCCAATAGTTAATATAATGAAGGCCACGAAGGAAAGGCTAATCGGGGAATTAATTGAAAGGGGATTAGTTCCTAGTAATAATTTTTACGAGTTGCGGCGTCAGGCCTCTGTGTTTAACAAGAGTCTGGTATCATCGTCATCGGAGGCGGTCGCCTTACCGGTCAGGTGCGTGCCTTACCGGAATCTTATGAGAGCTCCACAGTTTTTGGAGGGAACGGACGCGGGTGTGACGGCTTCGGAAACCTTGGCGCCTTCGCCTTTGGCAAGCTCATCTCCATACGCTGGGGAGGGAGCGGCGCGTATAAATATTCCACGTGCGGTTCCGCAGTGGAATTTAAATTTTTCCGTATGGCCAGTGGAGCCTTTTTCTGGAGGGGGTTGCGTAAGGGAGTTTTTGTCGCGTCTAGAGGAATTGGGTTGCGCGCGAGGGGTCGAGGAGAATGCGCTCTCGGCGGTCTTACCGGAGTTTTTGAGAGGCGGAGCTTTAACCTTCTTTAGAAGTAAGAAGAGAGAAATAGTAGATTGGAACATGGTTAGGAGACTCTTCCTAGAGAAATACGAGTCTGACGATTTTATGACGGAGCGAAGAATGGATATCTGGTCCTCTATACAAAAACCAGGCGAGTCTTCTACGGACTATGTATCTAGAGTACAAAATTTGAATCAGTCTTTAGATTCGCCTTTGACTGATGTGGAATTGGTAAAGGTATTTAGGCGCGGGTTACATCACCGTTATAGTGCTGTTCTGGTCAGCTCGCAGCCAGCTTCGGTCAGTGCATTGGAAAAGCTGTGCTTGTCTTTCGAGCTGATGAATAGAGACGAGGGAAGGTTGCCTCGTCCTGCTCCTTTCGTTTCAAGAACAGGTGCTAACCTGTCTCCAGTATCTCGCGCCCCGAATACTCGGGATCCGTATCCCCGCGGATGCTTTCGGTGTAGTCTTCCTGGTCATGTGGCGCGTCATTGCCCTGAACAGTCGCGTACCCGAAGGGAGCCCGAAAGGACGGCTGACAATCTGTGGAGGGCTAGAGCCATCCCAGCGCGTCCATTGGCTATATTACCCGATATGTCTAGGCCACCTCCGGATGCTAAGTTTCCAAAAAACCGGTGGGCCACCAACCCGTATTAAGTAAATCGGAGTCGCCGGGTTGGTCGCGTTGTTCAACTTACAGGAGAGGATTCCCCTCTGTAAACCTAGTGGAGGTCACGAATGCTAGGGACGAGCGGCCCTATCTACGCTGTTGTATTCAAGGATTGCCGTTTTCGGCTCTGCTCGATTCGGGTGCATCAGTTAACGTGATTGGCGGCGATCTTTTTAAGAGGTTTGAGAGCCGGTATTCTCCGTCTCCAGTTTGCGTAGGGATCGTTCATACCGCGGACAGTCAGGGACACCGGGTAATGGGATCAGTCCAGTTACCATTGTGTTATGATAACCAGACCAGTCTGGTGAAATTTCAAATTGTTCCTTCATTGGATGAGTGCCTGATCTTGGGTGCTCCCTTCCTGAAGCACTCGGGTCTTACCCCGAGCCTCTTTCCGGCGCCTTGTTTAGAAGAAGTGGCAGGGAACCCTGTCGTGGCAGAGGTGGAGGTTGGGTCTTCAAAGCCTTCATGCTTGACCTCCGCGGCTGATTTGTCGGAGAACCAAACCTTGCAGCTTAATCTCCTAGTCAAGGAATTTAATAGTATCGCGTTTGAACGAGTGGGTTTGGGCCGCACTACACTAGTAAACCACATTATTGATACCGGCGATAGTCCGGTGGTGAAGCAAAGAACGTACCCCCTGTCACACGTCCGCCGACAGCAGATGATCATCGAATTGGATGAAATGATCAGGTTAGGTGTGGTTGAGCCGTCACGTAGCGCATGGCTGAACAACGCTTTTATCGTTCCAAAAAAGGATGGGTCGGCTAGGTTCGTGTTAGACCCGCGTAAATTAAACTCCGTTACGAATTCGGATTCTTACCGATTACCAAATATTAACCGTATATTGGATAATTTGCGAGATACTCGTTATCTTTCTGCGTTGGATTTAAGTCACGGATTCTGGCAGATGCCGTTGAGTCCGGACTCAAGATGTAAGACCGCGTTCTTCGTGGAGGGCCGGGGCCAGTACCAATTTGTGGTAACCCCTTTCGGTTTAAAGAATATTCCTGCAGAAATGCAGAGGCTGATGGATAGACTGTTCGCGGATCAAGGAGGCCATGTATTCTGCTATTTGGATGACATCTTAGTCTGCAGTGCAGACTTCGATTCACACCTTAATACCCTAAGGTTGGTATTAAGTCGGTTGCGCGAGGCAAATCTTACTATAAAATTGGCCAAGTCAGAGTTTTGCAAGTCTAGCCTTAGGTATTTGGGACATATCGTAGACCGTGAAGGATTGAGAACCGATCCTGAAAAGATTAGGGTGATGAAGGAATTTCCGAGACCGCGGAGTATTAAGGAAGTAAAGAGTTTCCTTGGGCTGTGTTTGTATTACCGCCGGTTTATCAAAAATTTTTCTAGGATGGCCGCGCCGCTCTGTCAATTAACAAGCATCAAGCTTAAGAATTCTCGGTTTCAATGGGGTTCCGCCGCGGAGGAATCTTTCATCCTTCTCAAGCAGGCCATGGTTACATCACCCGTTTTAAAGCCTCCAGATTACGCGGTTCCTTATATCCTTACTTGTGATGCGAGCGGAATAAGTATCGGTAGTTTCCTCTCTCAGAGTATGCCGGGGGGCGTAGAGCATGCTATAGCATACTTTTCACGAAAACTTTCTCCGGCAGAAAGACTTTATAGTACTACAGAGCGCGAACTCTTGGCCATTGTCGACTCCGTCCATCATTTCCGTAGTTATTTAGACGGAACCCGGTTTACGATCCAGAGTGATCATGGTTGTTTGAAATACCTGGACCATCTGTCCTCCCCCAGTGGTCGACTAGCCCGTTGGGCGTGTCGACTCTCGCAATATAACTTCGTTTTTATTTATAAAAAGGGTTGTGAAAATCGCTTGGCTGACGCCTTGAGTCGAATCGAAGTATCCGCGTTAAGTTTCCCACCGCCATTTGAGAGCGTCGGAGATGAGTGGTACTTACAGGTTATGCAGGATTGCCAACGGGATCCGCTATCGCGGGCAAATTTTAGGTTTAGCCATGGACATCTATTACGGTTGTGCCGTACCTCTCACGATCCTGTCCGCAAGCAGGAGGGAAGGGACTGGAGAGTGGTGGTGCCTCGAGAAGCACTAGTCCCTTTGATCAAAGAAACACACACGAACTTGTGTCATCCGGGTGTTAGGAAAACTATAGAATACCTCTCTCGCACGTACTTCGCGAACGGTTTGGCTGAGGCGGTAACTCAGTTTGTAGCGCGGTGTGAAACATGTAAAGCATATAAACACAACACTCAGGGTCCGTGTGGTCTTATGAGCGCCCCCAAACTAGCTTCTCGTCCTATGCAGTCCTTAAGTATGGACCTCGTGGGTCCCTTGCCTATGTCAAGGAAACGGAATTGTCATATTTTAACGGTTGTCGATAACTTTAGTAAATTCCTTTGGGCTTTCCCCTTGAGAGTGGGAACGTCCAAGGCTATCATTCATTGTTTAGAAACGCTGATATTCTTGCCTTGTTCGGTGCCACGTACCGTTGTAATGGACAATGGAAAACAGTTCATATCCAGGGAATTTCGTGAGTTCTTGGAATCTTATGGGATAAGAGACCTTTTCTATAACGCTTACTATCATCCACAGAACAATACCAGCGAGAGATATAATTCCTCAATTTTAACGTGCCTGTCCCTAATGGTGCAGGACAACCAGCGTGATTGGTGTGAGTTGTTGCACAAGGTATGCTCTTGTTTAAACAATACAGTGAGCATTGCCACTGGTCACTCCCCATTCTATTTGTTCCATGGGTTCCACCCGTTTCCCCATGCTTCGTTTCACGATCAACCGCCGTCGCACTTGGATGGGGCTTCCGAGGATTCCCCCTCTTATCTCCGGGGTTTAGATAACATGGAAAAATTATACGATAGCGTAAATAGTAAACTGTTAGCGGGATTTAAGCGTAGCGCCGCGAGATATAACCTCCGTCGTAAGGAAAGGCTGCTGTCCGTTGGACAAGTAGTTTGGAGAAGGTCCTTTGTACAGTCAAAGGCGGGTCAGTATTTTAGCGCCAAGCTAGCCCCACGATTTGTAAAGAATATAGTTAGTAAAAAGATCTCCGATTCCATATACGAGCTGACGGATGTGGATGGACGGGTCGCGGGGAGATATCATGTGAAGGATATAGCCAAGGTTATCGAGTAGACCGCTTGAGGTCGTGGCATGTGCGCGGTTGTGCACATTGCTGAGGGGGAGATTTTGCTGTTCGTCGTCTCGCGTCGTACTGACAAACTGATACCGTCAGACCGCTAGGCGCAGATTACTTTTTTCAATTCCGTTGCCATTGCGATTAGTTTTGTTTCCGTAATGATATAACCGCTTTCGCCACCGACTAATCTCTTCTGCCGTTCGTCGTCTCGCGTCGTACTGACAAACTGATACCGTCAGACCGCGAGGCGCAGATTACTTTTTTCAATTCCGTTGCCATTGCGATTAGTTTTGTTTCCGTAATGATATAACCGCTTTCGCCGCCGACTAGTCTCTTTTGCCGTTCGTCGTCTCGCGTCGTGCTGACAAACTGATACCGTCAGACCGCGAGGCGCAGATTACTTTTTTCAATTCCGTTGCCATTGCGATTAGTTTTGTTTCCGTAATGATATAACCGCTTTCGCCACCGACTAATCTCTTCTGCCGTTCGTCGTCTCGCGTCGTACTGACAAACTGATACCGTCAGACCGCGAGGCGCAGATTACTTTTTTCAATTCCGTTGCCATTGCGATTAGTTTTGTTTCCGTAATGATATAACCGCTTTCGCCACCGACTAATCTCTTTTGCTGTTCGTCGTCTCGCGTCGTACTGACAACCTGATACCGTCAGACCGCGAGGCGCAGATTACTTTTTTCAATTCCGTTGCCATTGCGATTAGTTTTGTTTCCGTAATGATATAACCGCCTTCGCCACAGATTAATCTCTTTTGCTGTTCGTCGTCTCGCGTCGTACTGACAACCTGATACCGTCGGACCGCGGGGCGCAGCTAACTTTTTCAATTCCGTTGCCATTGCGATCAGCTTTGTTTCCGTAATGATATAACCACCTTCGCCACAAATTAATCTCTTTTGCAGTTCGTCGTCTCGCGTCGTACTGCCAAACTGATACCGTCAGACCGCGAGGCGCTGATTACTTTTTCAATTTCGTGGCAGTCGCGATTCAATCCTCTTTAACTTTGTATACCTTAATGGTGTGAAGTACGTCCTCTCGCGTTGCCCTGACAAATACCGTCAGGCCGCGGGAGACGTATTATATTATTATCAGTTCTGTTTCCGTCATACTAGTATCTCATTACCTAAGGAATAATCTATTTAGCAGTTCGTCGTCTCGCGTCGTGCGGACAGATTGATGCCGTCCGTCCGCGAGGCGCGGAATACTTTTTCAATTCCGTTGCAGTTGCGATTCAATCCTCTTTAACTTTGTATACCTTAATGGTGTGAAATACGTCCTCTCGCGTTGCCCTGACAAATACCGTCAGGCCGCGGGGGACGTGTTATATAATTATCGCTTCCGTTTCCGACATACTAGTATCTCCTTACCAAGGAATAATCTATTCAGCAGTTCGTCATCTCGCGTCGTGCGAACAATTTGATACCGTCCGTCCGCGAGTCGCGGAATACTTTTTTCAATTCCGTTGCAATTGCGATTCAATCCTCTTTAACATTGTATTTCCTTAATGTATTAAGTACGTCAGGGTTGCCGGATTTGTCGCATTACACAGCGACCGGGAGAGTATCTTTTCTTGTAAGGGGTTAGGTTGAGACTACAGGTTCAGGGGGCAAGCGGCCCTTCCAGCACGATAGTATTCAAGATTTGCCGTTAGGCCTTGGGTCGATTCGAGTGCGTCAGTGGACGCAGTAGCTAATGAGCATTTCGTAATCTCACGTTTGTCCTGACCAATTGTTCCGGCAGGCCGTGAGACGCGGAACGTATATTCGGTTCCGTTCTCTTCGCAGTTGAATTTCTTTTACCATTGAGAGTAGTAGCCATCGAGATTTAGTTCCGTTTCGTATACGGTGTTAGAGCGTTTGGCATGGTGTAGGTAATTGAATCACGTTGTCTCACGTTGTCTTGACCCATCGTTGCAATTGATATACCAAGCATCCGTGGTCTCGATCCGCTGTCGCCTGAAGTAGGCAGTAAGCCGTCGTCGCACGAGAAGGGATGCGCACGCATAGGTTAGATCCAGTCCGGTGTCCACTATTTAGTGACCCGGTGGAATATACGAAGGTTAATAGCATATGGAGTAGTGATAGGCTCATCGGTGCCTAATTGGGAGTCATTCATGGTCGGGAAAGTACAGGTTCTTAAATTAAATTTTCGTTATATTCTTGTTAATGTTTAAATCATACCTTGAAAGTATGCACTGTCGGATTCTTTGATGAATGGCAGTAGAGTTTTTTTTTTTTTTGTTTATAAATAACATCACCAGTGAGAGTTCATAATTCCGCTAGGGTGATTAAACAGTGAGCTAGTCGTGAGGCAATCTCGTATGGAGTCATGTCCATATGTTCTATGTACGGGTTTGGTACTCTTCCCCGTGATTAGTGTGGTTATAACTTTTAAAGAGTATCTGGCGCTCTGAGCCTGGGCCTGGACCATGAGTGACGGAATGCTGTGAGCCTCGAGTAGAATGTACAAAAAATTCTTGTGTACTAAGGGATAGGCTTCCTTCAGTATTGAATGTTCTTAAGGTTGAACCTTAATCTAGTCAAACATCCATTGAAAATAATTGCTTGAAACGTTGGAAAGTATTGTTAGGCTAGTTGCTCGTTATAATGGAAATGGAGATGGAGTCACCTCGCTAATGGGATTCTCAAGGAGTTAGAAAATTGTTATTGGTTCGGTGATTGCATATCTGAGTTATTGGCTTGGACTGTTGGACCCGAGGATTTAAGGAAATTGGAGTTGCTCCTAATAATTTTTTTGTTTTTGAAATTAGTAGTAGCCTGCATCGGTGGAACGGTTGGTTAATACTGGTGTAACCAGTTCGTGGGATTATTGCCTTATAGAAAGGAATGGCATCGCGGGATGAGAACCTGGGATTTACTGTTCTGTTTTGTTATAGCACTTTATTGACAAGTTCAGAGATGTTGCCTTGTAGGCTGGCTCACCTTCTCTGTTGAAAGTAGTCTTTGTTCCTTTCTGTAATTCGTTACATACTGTGAGTTTTCTTTTCGGGTGGTTAGCTATGAACCACCCCCTCATCGAAGAGTTGTTGTCCCGCACACGGGAATAAATTTGTTTAGGTAGGGCTTCTTGTTATTCCTGTTTACTGCATGGCGTATTAATATCATTTGTTTTGTTTTTGTGTTGATTTTCCTTTTGTTTCCTTTTATTTTTTCTCCCTCCCTAACAATTGTGATTAAAATTATTTTCTTTAAAAGGCTTACGGACGGCCGTTATACATCCAGCAAAAGGTTTACGGATGGCCTAATACATCCAGCAAAAGGCTTACGGACGGCCTACATTCATCCAGCATTTTGTTTCATATTAATTTTTGTGTATGTAATATTATTCTTTAAAAGGCTTACGGACGGCCGTTATACATCCAGCAAAAGGCTTACGGATGGCCTAATACATCCAGCATGAGGCTTACGGATGGCCGGAACTCATCCAGTATCTTGTCTGTATTATTTTTTTTTTGTAATCATCGTCTTTCTCGTGCTCAAGGTAGCATGCAGAAACCCTGAACTGCCTCTAGGAGTTCGGATTGAGAGAGGCTAGCCTCTCGACCGGTTAATATTTTGGTGGGGGCCGTTCGGTGCATCAGCGATGTATTGAATTGTCTCCACCACGGGCGTCATGAACCCGCATTAGCAGAGTTGCCGCTCCAGCATGTTCTGGTGGGCACGCGCTTCTGGCTTGGAAGGGTTCGATTGGTGCAACCGCGTGTTCTGACCCTCAGATCTTGGTTATCCTCAGGCGTCATATGCGGATTCGCGTGATTCTTGGTTCTGGTCTGGGGGCCGGGGGACGTGTCTTGCTGAAGATCGGGCCTAACCGCGAGTGTTTCAATAACATTGTTTATTCTTTTCAGAGAGAGAATAGGAATGGATTAGAATTTCAGGGAGAGGGTTAGGTGTGAGCCTTGTGGTAGGACAGTCGTTGAACAGCCGGTTCTGCTTCGTTCTAGCTATGTTAGATTTCCTAATAGTTTAGAAGGGCTCTTTTAAAATTCCGTCTCGAAAGAGTTCTCGGTCCTTGTCTGATTACATTGGCTTGCGTAATAATTACCACTTATTATACCAAGTAGGTGGACTGTAGGGATTGTGGAAATGTGTAATGCAGTCCTTAGCGTGAGGGCTGGATTTGGGCTTGTAATGATTGATCTCTGTTCACAGTGAGGGGGAGAGGTTGACAATGGAGGAGTAGAGTCACCCGTATAAAACCTGTAAGTGTATAATTAAGTAAGTGTCCAGTGTTATCTTTAAGGGCAGCCGCGAAACAGGCTGCAGTGTTTAGTGAGAGGACGAATGGTGATTAACTAATTTGGTTGTAAACCTTTTCTCAGCATGATGTCCTGAGAGGAGGGGTGGGTTAATTATCTATTAACGATCTACCTTTTGTGATATAGGGTGACCATGTATAATATAATTTAGTTTTTTTTAATTAATGTGGATTCCTTTTTGTTGTTTCTGCTCTGTACTTTGATGTATCACCAGCCGGGCTTTATGTAAAAATCATTATCTCCTTGTTATTATTGACGGCTTACCTTTTTGTGATATAGGGTGACCATGTATAATATAATTTTGTTTTTTTTTATTTTTTTTTAATGTGGATTCCTTTTTGTTTTGTTTCTGACCTACCCTTTGATGTATCACAAGCCGTGCTTATGTAAAATCATTATCTATTTGTTCTTAGGGACGGCCTACCTTTAGTGATATAGGGTGACCATCCATAATACTTTGTGTTATTTTAATTTTATTTGAAATTCTTTTGTTTATATCTGATCACCTTTGAAGTATACGGTGACCATGCCCTAGGTGAATTTGTCTATAATCTATTGTCTTTGTTTTTTTTTTTGTTTTATTTGTTTTGTTTATTAAAATTATTTTAGGAATTGTACTCCCTGTATTATGCAATTGTTTCAGTGCTGGTTGCCCTGTGGTTAAACCAGTATTGGAAAGATAATCTTCTGTACTATTGTAAGGAGTTACCGGAGGATTGTTCCGTGCTCCTTAGTATTAGGTTATGGGCTATAGTAGATTCAGTAGTGTGTTGTCATCGTAAGGTTTCCGTGGTTTCCTTGCGGCTAGGTTCCCTTACACCAATTAGGGGTGTCCTGCAGGCAAATGCTGACAACCGGTAAATCGGCCACGAGACCGTATCCAGTAGGGGGGACATACACCCCTTGCTCCTTATAATTGCCTACAGCTGATGTGTCTATACTCTGGGAATGATAATTTTTTTTTTTGTTGTTTTTTTTTTGTTTTCTTTTATAACATAAGATGGAGTGTTAGGAGTATATTTATTTTTTTATAAAAGACGGGTGAGAAGTTTGGGATTTATCCAAAAGGAAAAATAACGCGCGAAATTGATTGTTACGAGCGGAATTAAAACATACTTTCCCTTTGTTCTGATTTTGACGGGTAAATAATGACGCATAAAATCGAGTCCGAGCGTGACGTAGTTGTAATTAGGACAAGGAATGATGCAATCATCCTTGGTTTCTAGAAGATTCTATTCCAAAACGCGCGGTATAAAGAATTTCATCTATCACCGAGCAATTGCGTCACTTATAATAAATAATCGGATGCAAGGGCTTGATTGGTCGAATTACGGCCCGACCAAAGATTTGACGAATCAAGAGATCGCTTACAAACGTTATGGACGGGTGAAATGGCATCACGTGCGCCATGGACAGGTGAGGCGGGAAAAAGGTCGGTTCATCATTACGAGCGGTACCGTGAGGACGACTGGTTCTGTTATTAAGACAGATCCCGGTCGGGGGAATACGAATTAATAATTAATTAATTCATTCAAGTTATCGGTCAGTTACCTTGTGTTCCGAGTTATCATATCCTGTTGGGAGCATACGAATTAATAATTAGTTTTTTTTGTGAAAGTTCTTCCGGCACTTCCGTCCAGACTTGACGCGGGGATTTATCTGCGGAATAGTATTTCCAAAGAAATAATCTTGGATTATTATTGGCTCCAACGGGCGTGAAGCAAGTAAAGTTTCGAGAAACTAAGAAAAGCGGTTCTTTAAATAACTGCGGGTCTGAAATCGTTCTCCCAGGCCGAAGGCCAGGGAAGAGTTTTGTATCGGCGCAGCGCGAAGCTTCAAAGGACGCTTGCGGTATCATCATCATCAGAGTCATCGTTCCGGTTTCGTTTTCGGGGGAAATCTTCTGGTTCCTCCGCAGTTCCGAGAGAATAGACACTACGCGTATCGTTCCTTATCGATATTCATGGTATTGTGGGGTGAGTGATCTCTTTGTATTGTAACCTATCATTGTTGATTTCTCCTTACCTCATAACCTTTATGTTTGTGATGAATATTGAGCGGGAATCGGTCTTTAATGCAAGCCCAAATTATTAGTCTGCCTACTCTGGTACTTTTGTAATATATATAATTTTTTCTCGGCATTATTGCGGAGTTTTTTTTATTAAAATCTCATTGGATTAAACTAAGTATTATCACAAATTTATGTCTTTCCTTTGTTGTTCCCCTTGTCCCGGAGATAATATCTTGGAGGCCTAGTACAACTTATTATTGAGCCCATCGCGATCTGAGACGAAAGAGTATTTGTTCTGTATTTTCTTCATATGCCGCTGAGACCCTCTTAATTTAGTAAATATAGGTATAAGTCTAACAATATTATATTAAAAAAAATCAACTTTATGTTCCTCCCAAACAAAACGCCAATTTCATATGTAAGGACCTAATATATTTATTCTCAGAATCAGGTCAATTTAATCTAAAAAATCAGTTCATATTTCTAAGAAAAGATTTTTCCGCTTTTTATTTAAAACATAAAATTGAAATTTTCATTATTTAAAAAAAGATTTTAATTTTTCTGCCCTTCAAAGATATTAAAAATAATTTAGTAAAAAATTTGTCATATTTTTGCGACACGAATTTCTGCCCAATTTAAAAATAAATCCATTAATTTATCACAAAACAAGAGGTGTGAGATTTAAAAAATAAACTCTTGCATTGTACTATATATATATTATTTTTATGTACAGAACAGCCTGATCGTCACAAAAAAATTGCGATCGTCATATGGCAATTATTTTCAACCAACCAAAAAGACACGAAAGAGGCCTTATGTGGAACTTAATTGAAACAATTGAAACAACCTGCAATCCCCCGGGCTGAAAGACAGACATATTTTAAAGCTTTACATTTTTAATTATCACTTCGCACTGGAAAAAACAGGATAATTGTACTTTTTAAGTATTTCATAAATATGTTAAATGCATTATCATTTTCGTATTACCCTTTTTTGTTCCCTGTATAACCTGGCTAGCTCATCGTCATATTCCAATTTCATCAAATTAAACGGAAATTTGTCCATTATCAATTTATTAATTAACAAGGTATATCTTTTTAGGGCACCTTTTGTCTAGAATTTAGCCCAAAACACAAAATAAACCCTTGATAAGGTGCAAGGGCTGTGAACTTAATTCCTTTTTAAATTAATTTTTATATAAAGGATTTCAGTGAACAGCATAATTACGAATTTTGAAAATTCCCATTTTCTAGTAGCACTTGTTAACAAAAGTTCAGTCCAATTTGTCTTCAGACTGAATATTTGAAGCTCTCTTCAAGAGTAGAAACTTCATTGCATCAGTCCAGCACTTAAATAACTTTGAAGATTACTTTATTCTTGTGTCTCTCGTCTTTTTAATTATGGAAAGAAAATATTGCAGTTTTATTTGTCAAAATTCTATCTTGAAAAACTGGTTACTTATGTTTGTCATTTTAAAAGGTTACACTCATTTACAAAACAAGAAATCGATGAGACGTTTTTCAAAAATTTATTATTTATCAATATTATTTTACCAAATTATTCTTCATTGCGTGCTCAATTCTAAGTGTCACGGTCCTCTGCTATGTCTGCAAAAAAGGTGCACCATTTGTCTTCACTTTTCCAAGTTCTAAGAATGCAGTTGAAAAAGAACAGCCTGTTGACTCCTTTATGGATTCTTCCACATTGTAAGAGACTTTCGCCTTACTTAAAAATCCTCAAATATCTCAGTGATACCCAGCTTCTTCAGACTTTCGTTGTTCTTTTTGGCAACATGCCGACGTTAGACGACCTCCGTGGTCTAGTTGGTAAGACGCCTGTCTTCTTGATTGGAGGTTGCGGGTTCGATTATCACTGGAACCTATTTTTATTTTAATCTGTGTTTTCCCATAAGGCCTAATTAATATATCTCTGGTTAGCTGAAAGAGATTGTCACGTGGCAATATACTCGTCAGATTGTTTTGTATACAACGAAAGTGGAATATGATATAATACAATAAAACTTTATGAGTTTGAATATTCATTTTAAGCTGAATGAAAATGAATTCCATTTTTATTTGTTTTCGCATGGAAATAACTCACCATAAGGTTGAACTGTTTGCAAACTGTAATACGTGATTTATTTGGGCGCTGTTATCCATGCCAGGCGTGCTTTGTTTATGAATCCCGAGTAAGAGCGCCCTTGAGGAGAGTTTGTTCTATAAACGGCGCTATATAAAATTGTCCATTGAAAAGGATTGAATTGTCGAAAGTATGTTAGTATATTTTCCCTGCAAATTGTCGGAAGTATTTCACTAGTCACTAATTCTTTTAATTTTTTTTTATTATATAATAAAGTAATCTATAATACAAACACTCACCAAAGGCTACACCTTTGTACGAATGTATGTCTTAAGAACTAATATAACTTAGACATTATAACTACGAACTAACTAAATAATAATTTCCTACATGTCATTTCCTTTTTAATAATCTTATTATTTTATTTCTGAGAAATAATTAACACCTACATACTAACTTATAACTAGATAACAAAGTTTACAACTTAAGTCAAAAATTTTCGGATGATAGACATGTTGGTTCGCCTTTATCATAGCTCCTTACCACATTACCTAAAATGTCCTTTAGTTGTGCTTAGCAGCAGTCTATTAGCAAGTCGAGGATATAATTAATACAGTGATTGTGGGATGATCGAGTCACGAAAAAATTACAAAACAGAGTTTTATAAATAAAGAGAAATCGGAGCACGTCACTTCGTTTTGATTTTTTTTATTGCCTATTAATTAAAAAATTATCTTTAGGGATATGGCGTGATATTATAGACGATATTGATTCCTGTTTCGTAATTTTACAATAACTTTGGTTTATGGTTATTGTCTTCATGATATATATAAAAAAACAGTTTGCTGGCCACACAAAATACCCTGACAGGCCGCATGAGGCCAGTGGGCAGCGGGTTGGTCTGGAGTAGACAGCAAGAACAGATATCCACTTAATTATATCCTGTCACACATCTTCTGCTTTTGCTACGTCCATTATCATCTTTATGCATAATTTCCTATCATTAAAGGTTTTCACTCTTATTAAGTACACTTGTAACATTCATTAAAAAAATACTCTTAAAAAGACCTAGAAAAATATGGCACGACCAAATTAATCATATTCTGAAAGAGGGATAAGTGAAACCTCAATAATTTTTACGTTGTCTTTTACTGTCCAAGCAATGAGACTCTGGAGTCAATTACAAACCAATATTAGACTCGCTCCGTCCTTGGCTTGCTTTAAGAAGTGACTGAAAAAAACTCTTACTTTCTAGTCAGTAAAATAACGTGTTTAATTCCTGATTTTTTTCCTTTCCTCTCCACCATCCCTTCATTTTCCTTTGATTGATGATATCTCACTTTATATGAAAAGGAATGTTCGGGTGATTGTCCGTCTTCGTGGGGTTTGTGGGCATATGCTCACGTATATTTTCATCGATTTCGTGGGGATGGATAGTCATTTGAATGATTTATGTGACCATGTTACTTGCTTCATTTACTTTTTTCTGGTTGGTTGGAAGAGATTGCTGCTTGTCAATAAGATTGTATTTGCAATGGCAGATTGTATTTGCAATAAAATGGTTAAATAAAAATTAAAAATAAAAAAAAAATTTATAAAAAAAAGGCTTTCAAACTATGGTCCCTGTATTAAAAAAGATTATATTTTTTAAACGCCCTCTTGTAAGTAATTTTCTACGAATTTAAATAAATTAACTCTTTTGTACAATATCCAAAATATTTACCTCAATTCTACGTCGTAAAAAAAGTCGTTCTGTTGAACTTTTCAAAGTGAGCCGAGTCTTTTGAAAATCATAAGTAAAACCCAAGGCTCTAAATAAGATTTAACTTATCAGCACTCACCCACTCAGTTTGTAATTTTCCGTTTAATTCAACCTTTTCCAAACGCCTTTTCTTAGAAGTTCTCGTTTTATCGCTCATTTTGAGTATTTTAAATTTATCTCTTTACAAGATTTCTTCTTTCATAGCTGTTCATTTCGTATTCTCTCAGCATTTTCTATCAAATCACCTGTTTCACTTAAATCATGAGGCGTTAATAGATGTCTTTTAATCGTTTGTTTGATGGCAAAGATAATCTCCTTAAACAACTTCATGATTGCTAAATCCCGAATTTAGTGACACCACACTCTATGTCTTTTTTTAAAAATAGTTTCGAACATTAAACATGGAAACTTTTATATAATCAAAATATAAAATTAGTATTATTTTCATTGGAGACAGAAGAGTTAAAGATATATTGAACGGCGTAAAGCGATTGAAAATCAAGTAAATGTGGTACTTAAACATATATTCGCGAAACGAATAGTATCAAAATCTGCTAAAATTATAGTCCACAACAGTATTCCAGTACCAACTTTGATGTATGGGATTGAAACATGGATGTGGAAAAGACTGAAAGGAGTCGAATAAATATTCCAGTTAAATTACAAAGCGAATACGAACTACATAGAAAAGCAATGTAAATATTTTAATTTGTGATTGCAACACATTCGACTTTAGGTGGAGTGTAGTGTCTACGAGTATGTGTACTGTACATATATAACGGATTGTCTTCAAGAGCTTTTTAAAGCTGCACACGCCACCCATATCTCTAATACTAAAGGCCCGTTCTCACGGTTCAAGTTTAGTTGACCGATTAAAGTTGATCGAGACGACTTGAATCAGTTTTTGTTCACACGGTTCAAGTTTAGTTGACCGATTAAAGTTGATCGACAAAAGTTGAATACGACAAATCGATAAACTCAGCGGGCATCCGGCGATTTGTTGATGACTCATAACTTGAACGATATAAAAAGTTGATCGACTCTATTAAAACAAAGGTTCTCACTACAAATTTCATTCAACTTTTGTTGATCAACTTTAATCGGTCCGTTCAACTTGAATTCACATGTTCACACGTTTCGGGCCCGTTCTCACGGTTCAACTTTAGTTGACCGATAAAAGTTGACCGACAAAAGTTGAATGCAATCTCTATTGAGAACTTTTGTTTCGATAAACTTGATCAACTTTTTAAAAAGATTGACCCAGTCAAACTTTATCGTTCAAGTTATGAGTCATTCGTCATTTGCTAGAATTGCATTTGCATTTAATTTTCGTCAGTGCAGTATTATGGCACCACTGTTTGCGTGGAAGATTCCATTTTCATAATAATAGTGTATATCCAGGTAAAGGAGTTTTGAGAAAAATAAGATTTTGTAAAATTTGCTTAGATTAAATAAATACCATTGCTATCATTTTAGAAGCAGTTTTATTTTAAAAATATAATTATTTCATAATATTGGAACGTAATAATTAAGAGAAAATAAAAGTTTTTATTAAGTACAAAAACATTTTAAATCGTGTGAATAAATGGAGATACTTCACTATTATTCTGAAAAAAAGTGAAAATATATATGTTAACAAAAACATGACAAAGCATTGTGGTATGATTTTATCTGTAACTAATACAAAAATTTTATTGGATTCATTATTAATCGTATATTATCTCATCATCAGAATCTCTATCCTTGATTTCTGACATAAATGAACGTGTTTCTAGTTCAGTAGGTAGGTTTTTATAAAAATTAGCAAAATTAGGTGGGATGAACGATAGTAAATTCATCATGTACCTTTTTTTGGAAGAAGAAATGGATCTTTTGGAATTGTATAATAAATTTTGGTGAACATTTGATAGAACATCGAATCGTCTTCCGGGACCTCTTATGTCTAAATTCACTGAATAAAATCTACCTCTGTATTGAAAGTTTCCTTAAATTTAAAAATCATGGGAGACGACGTCTCATATCGAAGCCATCGTATTTTTAGCCAATTAAAATCATAACCACAAACTGTTTTTTTTTCTATTTGTAACAGAATCCTCCAGATTTTTTGTAGGTAGAAATTCAGTTCTGTGTACTTCTACCACTTTAAACTTGGGCAGTTTTCGTTTTGCATTTTTTATGATTTATATCCAGTATTTGGGCCCAAAAATATAATTATGACTGCGGCTTGATTTTTCGATAATCCCGAACTCCGCATCATTGGGCAAGGAATAGTGCCCAGGAAGTAAAAAACTGTGATCAATAGTTTCTATGGCAATGTTAGTATCCCGAAGTAACTTCATTAATGATAAAGTAAGTTTTATATTTCTATTTTGTCCAGTGCATGAATCCGAATACATAATAATGTGTTTGTTAGACGAAGCATTTTCTTTATGTATTTTATTAACACTGACGCAATATCTTGAGATCCACGCCCACCTTTTGTTTCACCCCAAGTATACATATGTCCCACTCCATTATTAAAACAATGAATGCCAAAGTTGTAAATATAAAGATTTCGTTTGTAATATGTAATAGATATTGTGAGCTTTGGGAATGGAAGAGCTTTTTGGAGATCGAAAGTAATAACGTAACTTTGAGTTATTTCATTTTTATAATCCATTTTCAAACATTCTCTATGTTAGCTTGTCCTGCTTTCCGCAAATGTAGATGTTTTTCATTTATGATACTCGTAACATTCTTCAACTCCGGATTAACCTCTACTTTCATTTTCATTTCTAATTCATCACACAAACGATGAGTTTCTCGGTTAGGTAATTTGAAACTTGGGTTAAACTTTCTGTTAAAAATATGATAATAATATTTGAATTTTTCGGTTCGATTCCATTTTCTTCGTATTGTCCCTTATACAAATCGTACATTTTGCGGAGAGTCAATGCCGGATTCAAGTGGTTTCTGTTCGAATTCTGTACTCTGGAGTAATGGCTTTGATAGGCTGGAAAGGAATTAATATGTGCAACTATATCGGAATCATCTAGTTTTCTGGTGGAAGTTTTTCCGCGTTCGTCAACAGTTTCCTAAACATTTTTTCTTGGAAATACATATTTACTATATAGCCTGCCATCGCTTATTTGAAACGTATTTAAGAAAAACGTTTTGCATACTTCGACACTTTTATCTTCCAATTTCAAAAAGTAAGAAAATGAAATTGTTTTCCCTTAACGTGAGTTATCCGCGGGACGTTTGCGGTGCGGTGTACTAGTTTAGATTAGACCAGGCCGAAAATAAATGAATTTTGAATACCATAATCACCTAATTTCCAAAATGAATTAAAATTTTGTTTCCTCTCGTCTTCTTTTATTTTTTCAATGCCTTTTTTATGCATTTGCAATCTTTGTTTACAAATATTTTTTTAATCACAACATTTGCTTTCTTGGTGACATATTCTTGGCCACAGTTTCGTAATCTTTTACGTTGATTAATTTTCCACGTAGCTGGACGTCTTAACATTTTCTTAGTTTTCTTGACCTCTTGACCTTCATTTTCCTGATTATCATCAGCTTGTTGGTTTATTCCTGACATCTGCTCGGCCTCAGATGCATCTAAAAAATAGTATAATAACAAATTTCATGCCCTCTAACTTTACGTTTTAAATATGTGAAATTTAGATAAATAATTAAAATATGTTAGCTTTTTAAAGGTGGGATAAACATAATACGGTCAAAAACATAAACTTTAAATATTATCATCTCTATAAAGTGCTTTAAAATACTCAATGTTGGAATTATAAATGTTATTTTCAAAACGACGTTTCTTACGATTTTTGCTTATGTTAAATAAAATTGTTTTTAGTTCTTCTTTTAACAAAATAGTTATTGTCTGCACAACTTCACACACAACTGCTTTCGACGCCATTTTTAATTAACTGAATAGTTTCAACTTGAAAGCAAATGGCGACACTTGAACGATAAAGTTTGACTGGGTCAACTTTTAGTTGATCAACTAAAAAGTTGATCAACTTTATTAAAACAAAGGTTCTCACGTCAAATTTCATTCAACTTTAGTTGATCAACTTTTATCGGTCAACTAAACTTGAACCGTGAGAACACGCCATAAGAAACAGACTATTCCACGCCACAGGATCAGCAACGGCAGAAGCTCTATCACAATACCCCGCCCCATTGGATCAATTTGGAATAGTCAATTTATTCAATGTGGGTGAAATCGACCTCAAAGTTTACTTTTCTTAGAAGGAGCATCTTACAGACACATTCAAAAGATACATTCAGAGACATCTCGTGGAAAAACGTGATGGTACATATTTAACATAATAGTCTTGAGATTGAATAGTTATTTTGAAGGAACAAACAACTTGAACAAATGATTTTTTTAAACGGAGAATGTACTCAGAGACATTAAAGGGCTCTGGATTCTCTTTTCGTTTATTTTTCTTTATTCTCCTAATGGGGACATGTTGACCCTTCAAACTCCTCTTTATGTTTTTTCTTTCCATTATGAATTCAACGAATCGTAAAAAACATTCATTTTGAATTCAAAGTGGAGTTTAATATTTAACGAAACGTCTACAGCCAACCGTTACAATTGTACTCTTTGTTAACTTCTAGCTGTCGGGATTTACATTCCAAATTGAATCCAAAAAAAAAAAAACGAAGAAATTTTCATTTATTTTATTTATTATTTTTTTTAGTTCATAAGTAATGCCCCTTGTATTATTGGCAAGACAAAATTAAATATAAGAGCAAATCGAGGATTTTTGGAATCTTGAAAGCATGTTAACATCGGACGGCGGAGTGACGTGCAATATTGAAAATGTTCTTTTTCTGACCAAAGGAATCAGGTAGATTTCGTACTGACCAAAGCAATCAGGTAGATTTCGTACTGACCAAAGCAATCAGGTAGATTTCGTACTGACCAAAAAAATCAGGTAGATTTCGTACTGACCAAAGGAATCAGTTAGATTTCGTACTGATCAAAGGAATCAGGTAGATTTCGTATGTATGTGAAAGGAAACGCTATTTTCTGTTTGATGGTACTAAAGTGCATTAAAATTCCCTGTAAGCTGCAAAAGGATACCATCTACAATTAATAGTATTCTATCGAAATCTACCTTAAAAGTGTAGCAGTAGGCAAGATAGTGAATTGTGAGTTATAAACTGTATTTACCGACCAAAACGTTTCAAAAGAAATATTGATAGATTTTCAAAATAGAAATTTCATTCTAACATTAGAAATAAAAAGCAAAACTTGAAAGTTTCAAATAAGTGACGAATTTAAGGCTGGCGTAGAAATGAGAGCGTTACGTAGAACGTGTGGAACAATAATGTTTGACAAAATAACGAATGAGAACATTAGCAAAGAATGCGGATTGAAAAAAGATGAAGAAAGGAGAATTTAGATAGTTCGGTCTAGAAAAAAGAATCAATGAAGATAGATTTACAGAAATAATCTATAGAAGTTGTACAGGAAGTTTGAAAAGGCATAAATATGTTTTAGATTTAAAAATAGGAGAATATGCAAAGCAAGGTATATGAACAGAATGAAGGATGGGATATAATGAAGATGAAACATTTTCTCTCAGCTATGCTTGTCGATTGATGGTGATGAGTTAAAAATGGGGAAAATAACAAATTCATAATGATGAAGCTATAGGGGGAGATAAAAATTTGGAATTGAAACATATTGTTATATTGAATCAAGAAAAGGAAAAGAAAAGTCGTAGGATTTCTCAGAAGAATAAGAAATAATTATGTCAAAGTTCAACCTAATAAGCTTTATGGTACAATTCAAGCAAAGAAACTCAATTAATGAAACTACAAAATATGTAGAAAAAAAAAGGCTGAGGATTATTTCCACCTTTTAATTGGCGACGTGTATATAGAGGCATACAACCTTAAATATTTGCTTACAAATACTTGCTCCGAAATTTAATTTATTATAGATATTTTTTTTAATGTTAGGGCAAGGGATAAACAACCTGTAATATTAATATTTGTAATAGAATACTCAAAGGGGTAGTATCTCTAGAGATCGCGGCCTCAAACCTGTTTTTTTTTTAATCTTTTTTTAAACATTATTTTTTTAACATAACTGTTACTAAAGTAAACTCAAAAAGGAAAAATTTACAATGAGGAGGACCATAATTACCCAATGAGAAGTGTTTTTTACTTCCGGCTTCTAAGATTCAAAATGCTAAAAAGTCAAAATAATGTATACTTTAAAGCTCTCTAAAATCCAAAAGTTTTAAATAATACGGATTGAAGTAATGAATGTGAACTTAAATCAGATGTGTTGAGTTCGATGAAGAACACTCTGAGATGGTTTGGGTATTTATTTTTAACCTGGCGAGTTTATTGCCATGTGGCAATCTCTTCCAACCAGCCAGAAAGATGTTTTTATAGGCCCTAAGTGTTAAACAGACTGGAATCCTTTTTTAAAAAATCTGGGTTTCAGCGGGGATCGAACCCGCAACCTCCAGATCGGCAGACAAGTGTCTTACCACCAGGTCACGGAGGCGTCGGGTATGTAGGGATAACGAAACAAATGTGTGGTGAGGGGAAACTGTGGTAGAAGAAGACGAAGAAAAATATGATTTAATCAATTATACTTTAAAAAAGAAGATCTATAAAGTCAGAGAAACCATAACAGTATGTATCATAAGACATATGGACGTTGAAGAGGCGAAGCATATTTATAAAAAAAGGAAAATCTGACGCTCTGTCCTCTCCGCCTACTCCGACAGGGAAACGACGTGACAGTATATACAATATGTATCATGATAGATAGATGGCATTTTTACTGTTAATACTAGTATCTGCCATATTTCAGAACATAACATATTGTAGTTTTTTTAGTCACATTGATGCTGACTAAAAAAAAACCTTAATTTCTAGTCAGTAAAATAACGTGTTTCATTCCTGTTTTTTTTCCTTTCCTCTCCACCATCCCTTTTTTTCCTTTGATTGATATCTCACTTTATATTAAAATTAATGTTCAGGTGATTTTCCGTCTTTGTGTGGTTTGTGGGCATGTGCTCACGTATGCGTTTATGAATTTCGTGGGGATGGGTAGTCATTCGAATGATTTATACGACTATGTACGTAACTTTTTTCATTCACTTTTGTCTGGTTGGCTGGAAGAGATTGCCGCCTGGCAATAAGCCCGGCAGATTGTATTTGCAATAAAAATTAATAAAAAATCTTTCTTTTGTACTATTTTATTTTACTGTAAAATCTTAATTTCTTATTAAATTGTTAATAATACCTTTGAACTTTCAAACTTCGCAAGAAATAACGCAGAGCTTCAGGCCCTATCATTACGTTACGTTAACAATGGTTATGAAACCCCAAATCTAAACTAATCGCAGAAATAGTTCCAGATTTGAGGTTACGCCACTTCTCCCCAAACAGCTGTGAAAATACGATTTCTGACTTGAATATTCCCCAACACTGCCCAGTTTCAAATTATAACTAGACCACAGATGTTTTCTAGAAAAAAAAAACTGAACCAAATCGTTCGTATTAATTTATATAATATTATCTTTCACAAAAATGATTTTGCGAAAATGTAGTCCTTTAAGCTACATACAGCGAAGGCATTCTTTAGCACCGTAAAAATGAAAACACTTACAGATTAACGATTCTTAAAGATTAAATTTTTCGTAAACGATTCAGAAATTTTCCATGCAAAATAAGATCGATACGAGTATAAATGTTTTTTTTAATATTAAGAATGTTTACCTATTAACTGCAAATATTGTATGTGCTTGTCAAGTTTAATTCCTTAGAACCAATGAACGAAGTATAATAATTTGCTTTGTATTGTACTGTTTAATTTTCATTTATTGATAAAAAATTACCATTGATGCAACGAGAAATAGACATTAATTTAAAAAAAACAGCGAGCAGCCACATATACATGGAGTTGGCTTTGCGGTGGAAACTAGAATGGCTCGGGAGCTTACCCAACTACCCGTGGGTCATTCTAAACGTCGGACTGTGGTAGCTTTAGAGGGATTACACTGCTTTCGGTTATTGGTAAAATATTCAGCAGACTTGTCATAGACAGGCTTACTAGAGTCTTGGACAGGATAACTCCAGAGTCACGGGCTGGGTTTCGTGCATCTCGTAGTACAGTAGACATGACATTCACCATCATGCAACTAACTGCATGAGAAATGTCGAGAGCGAAACAGGAGTCTGTTTGCAGCTTTTGTTGATTTGGCCAAGGGTTTTGACTCAATTAATAAAGGTTTACTATGGAAGATCCTTGGGAAACTTGGTGTTTCACCGCTTCTGACCCAGTTGTATAACTGTAAAAGGTGTTATATCTCAGTTGGTGAACTGGAGATGGACGCATTTGATACCAACACTGGTGTCCGCCAGGGATGCGTCCTGGCTCTAACTCTATTTAACGCATACATGACAGCCTTTATGTTTGTCGTTGACAGACGACTTTGCGTTAGAGGAATTAAGTTGAGATACGGGACTGATGGTGGAATACATAATCTGCGTAGAGATTACATGCCCAAACAAGAGTTGCTCACACATGCATCACGCCGCTACAATATGCGAATGATTGCGCTCTTGTTGCGCATTCAGAGGAAGACCTTCGAGAGATCATAAATGTTTAAACAGAGGTGTATCAGATATTTGTCCTGGAAATAAATGTGAAGAAAACTCAGGTGCTAACTTGTTCTGCAAGGAATGAGGTGCTTTAATCACCCAACATTCGAGTGAATGGTTTGTAACTGAAGAACGTACCTAACTTCACATATTTGGGCAGCATTCTGGCTTCGAACTCTTCTCTTGATGATGAACTGAAGAATCGCATCAGAAGTGCATCAGCGGCTGTTACTAAATTGAATGACCGAGTATTCTACAGCAGAGACCTCTCCTAGTATACAAAGATGTCAGTCTATAAGGTTGTTGTCCTCCCCACACTTATCTATTGGTCTGAATCTTGGGTTTCCTATAAAATGCAAATTCAAAGCCTTGAAATGTTCCCCCAGCGTTTTCTTCGCCGAATATTTCGGATCCACTGGAGTCGTCATGTCACAAATGTTTCGGTCCTGCAACGCTCTAACTGTAAACGTATAGAATATATGTTTGTAAAGGCGAAATTGCGGTGTCATGCGTCAGCATGGCCAGACGGCTCAGCAGGGTCCACATGTCTGTTACATTTACGGGAAGGAATGCGCATCTAGGATCAGGCTGTTTTCTCACAGAAGATCATATGATCGACGTGGACGAACGGTTCAAGATTGACGTTGGAGTGGCGAGGGTATCCTCGACTACGAGGTCCGGCAACGATGACGACGATCAAAATTTATGATTTTATATGAAAACTGCACTAAATCTTAAGCAGAATGTGTTACCACTACATATCGCAAGATCTACGAAGGTTTCTGTGTGGTTCGTCTTTCGATGATAATTTTTTCGCGGTAGTTTTAACCAAGTATGTTTTACTGAAAATATGCAGCTGCGGAGAAATAACGAATCTAATAACCGCAGCCACTACCTTCTTCTAAATACATTTTTCATTGTTTTACTCATTGGTCTAAAAACTATTTTTGGTCAGAAATTACATATTTATTTATTTTGAAGGATGTTTCTAATGTACGTTTATATCCAAACCCTTGAAGCATTGTATTCACACAATTTTATCAACAAAATCCCCTCGTTATTCCATAAAACGATATCTACAAATATTGTTCTCAATTGACTGATTTTTCAAAGCAATACCGTCATGTTTTGAACGTTTCAAAATCTTGGAATAGGTAAGATCAAAACTCCGATTGGTCTTCCAATTTCACACTCTAAACACTCATCTCTTAACACCCACCTCCTCATCTCATCTCCGAAGGTTCTTATTCTACCAACAACTACGCAAAAGATTGTAAAGAGATAAACAATTTTATGAGATTTTCACAGAAACGATAGAAAACTTTATAGCTTGTACAGAAAAGTCTTACTTTGTGCTGCCGGAATTTTTATGTAAGCAAAATAAGAAGTGATACCTTTTTATAAAATTGTATTTCTTAGTTATTGCTCGTCAAAGGTGTGGGATCTGCAAGAAGTGTTGTGTTTTTTTAGTTAAATATTAAATTTAGATCGGAAGTTAAATCTCCAATAAACACCCTTAAACGCAAGAGCATGTGGAATTAAACCTCATATCTTTGAAAACTAATAATTTTGAAACTCTCATAAAATTGACTTAATACATGAGCATGTTTAAAAAATAATAAATTTCACTGAATACGTTTGACGTTTGAAAAAATATTTATTTTCTTTACACATTCGTTATTTATTTATTTATTAATTTTTTTTAACCTGGCGAGTTTATTGCCATGTGGCAATCTCTTCCAACCAACCAGAAATATGTTTTTATAGGCCCTAAGTGTAACCCAGACTGGAATCCTATTTAAAAAAATCTGGGTTCCAGCGGGGATCGAACCCGCAACCTCCGGATCGGCAGACAAGTGTCTTACCACCAGGCCACGGAGGTCGTCATTGTATACTGTATATACCGGTCTTATATACCGGTATACCGATCTTTCGTTGTATACTGTACACGTAGCAATCTGTTCCAACTAACCAAACCAAAGGTTTTAAAGATGCCTTAAATGAAAACTGAATTGTAACCCTTTGAAATAAAATAAGATAATAACTGGAATCAACCCCGTAAGCCCATAATCAGAGAACCGGCGTCTTACCATCTAGACTACGGAAATTTTCAATTTAGAAACTCCGAAAAAAAAATTTGATGACAATTAATTTTATTCGAGATTTAAAAAAAATGGCCAATCAGCTCATGTGTAGCTTTAAGATTAGTAAATGTTAATTCAATTCGAGTTTATGTTCAGAAGCTACAAATAATTTTAAAAAATCAAATCAAAGAAAACCGTCTGGACACACTTATTCAAAAACAACCGAGAATTTAATTTTATCTCCATATCGAAATGAAAAGCAACCATAAAAACTGGTGAAAATTTTCTGGAGGAGATAACACGGAATATATAATAGTTAGTGCGTTTTATTACGCTTTTTTCATCCTCTTAAAAAATATTTCCACGTTACCTGACGAAGTTTTGCGCTGAGAAACACAAAGTTTAATATCAGCATCTATAAAATTTGCCAGTATAAACACTTCCCACAAATAGCATCTGTATGTGTGGCTCAGACTCTGCTTGATAGGCAGGCGTAAAAATATTAACTTCAAAAGACAAAATATAATTGTTTATACTATTTGTTTATTGATAAATTTCTTCTTTGATGCAAATGAAGTGTCGTTTATACTAATGTACTAAATTCAAAGTGTTGCGATGAAAGAGACCTTATTTTTAATTAAATGTTAATTACACGTTATTCATGGCGAAGATGGACGTGTTTTATATGTTGTATCAGATTCTTTTTTTTTTTTAGTTTTATAAATGAAATTGAAAGATCGTGTAAATAGAAAATATTAATTCAAAATGTTAAAATCAGTGAAAGAACATTAAACGATTAAAGCATGTTGAGTAATATAAATTTGTATATGATTTTCAATGATGAAAAGATTGAGCTATGTTTTTCAGCAGGAAACAAGGTTAATGTTGATTAACTTTACAACTGTTAGTGCTTGATCTATTCAAGTGTAACAAGAAAATCTAAAAAAGTTATTGAATTACAAAAATACCCGGATAACTTCAAATATCTTGCATTAAGTAAAATACAATTGACTCACATATTACTGGTTATATGTTATGATAGGATATTCCTCGTGATCGGGTATGGTTGTCAGCAGGGCCATCTTAACCACGGGGCTAATAGGGATGCAGCCTTAAAATGACACGCGCCTGAGTGTGCCATTCGCTGCCAGTCATTTTATTTATTTATTTATTTTTATCAATAAATTTGTCTTTTACACTTTCATCACATTGTAAATAATTAAAATTTTCAAGTTTATTTCAATGCATACATAAGAATCTATTGACCTAAACAATACATTTGATGAGTTTTTAGAAAAGAAATAAAGAAAAATGTTTATTTAGTTCGTGGATTCAAACAAGATCATATTTATAATTTCATTTTGTTGTACACATATGTTTTATACTAAATTTTGTTTAAGATTAAACAAAACAATTGTATAAAAGATATTGTTAAATAAATTGCCATAAAAAAAACTTTCACGTGTAACAATGCTATAAAAAATAATTATACAAGTATTCTGATGTAAAAATCAAAATAAGATTTTTTAAATTATAAAAAAAAGACGCATGGTATTGTTAGCCCAGGGCACTAAAATAGTTTTATACCCATTATTATTGAAAGAATCTCAATAAACTTTTTCTTAAATTGAATTAAAAAAAATTTAAAATTTAGCTTTTTTTCATTTATTAGCTCATGCTTTTTTTAACACATTGATATTTTTATGTGCGGCGGTATTAATTCATAATTTTAAAGATATACAAGATACAGGCCTCATTGTCAGCCATTCTGAGGATATATTAGTTTATTGTGTGCAAATTGTTACATTTTAAGAAGCACATAGTCATGACAAATTAAACCAAAAGGCTGTGGGTGGCACGTTGTGAATTACCTGCAAAGGCTCTAGATGTCTAGGCGGTATCATCCCCAAATTCATGCCCGGTTTCTACACAATCTCAACAGTTGTCAACATTTGCGATATTGGAAGATCTCTCATGCCCTCCATGATTTTTTCATCAGAAAGTTCATGAGGGTGGTAAACGTAAAAGGAGCCAAAACCCATCCCTGTTGGATTCCAGTAGTGGTCCTGAAGTACTCAGATGGCAAGTACAAAAACTGACAGTTGTATAGTATTAAATTATGATGATAGTAGAATATTATTGAGAAAAAAAACTGACAGTATTGTAAAATGGAAAACATGTACCCTATTATATAATTGAAAAAACGGACATTAATGTTACTGAATTTTTTTTATAGTTTTATGTTATTGAAAACAAAAACTGAGAGTAGTTTATTCTAGAGAAAAACTGTTGTATGATTAAAAACCAACTATTATAATATTATTGAAAAAAACTGACAACATTTAATTGTTGAAAGCAAAATAGCGATTCATATTGGTGGCGTGAAACTAAAGAGAAAATAATAAATGAAAAAGCGTAGGAAAGTATTTAATTTCGCTTCACAAAGAACATTTTTTAATCAAAACGGAGAGAATGTCTAATGTGTGTGAACAGGAACAGATACCATAATTGACCGGCGAGGATATGAAGAGGAAAAAACTGTGAAAGATTAACAAGGATGAATCAAACATTTCTAAATTTATCGCTTTCTGATCGTTAATTTCAATAGCAAGTGATGAAAATGGAGAAATCATTTATACTTTGAATAGCATGAGAGTCAGAATAAATAATCCGAATTCGTCATCATCAACAAATTGATCATCACGTCTCGGTTATTTTAGGGTAGACAGAGAAACAGATCACCAATTAATTTAATCCTGACATACACATTTCGCTACAGCTGCGTCCATAGTTCTCATCATGCATGAACTCATATTATAAAGGCTTTTTATTATAACCTCTTTCGAAATGTGATATGATTGGTCGTGCTACATTTTTTAAGGTCTTTCCAAACAAATTAAAGAACTTGACTGGGAGACAACACTGTGTTCGGTTCCAATAATTGAACCACCGGAATAGAAACGTATTTCGTCAATACTCGGTTTAGTAATACTTCCTTGAAGAGACAACAACACGCATACATGTTAAGTGCACGAAAATTTAGTTATCAGACTTTGGTGCTTTTAATATTGTTTTTTTTTGGGTAACATTGGGAATTGAACCCGGAACTCACAGGTGGAAATAAAGCGTTCTAGGGCACAGAAGTTGTCATGTGACAATTCGTGTCACGCAACAAGAAAAGTCTTAAGTACCCTGATTGTGAAAACAGAGGCTGTTTATTTATATCACAATCGAGCATCAAATCTGAAATTCTTCGAATGGAAGAGGAACGATCTACCATCGGCTTGACCACGATGTTATCTACTGTAAACAAATTGACTACGACCCTTATTCGTGGTAAAATTAATACACGTTTTTAAGCCGTGGAATCTTTTTTACTAAAATCAAATAACGTAGAATTAAAATGGTCATAAATTTCTCATTCGATAACTGACAAGTTTCTGATTAAACGAAAATATGACAAAGACCCTCCGACAGCTAATCAAGTGATGCTAAGAACCTAAGTGATGGAAATTTTCTGTAATAAGTAAAACATCAACATTTGACGTGATGACATACGATAAAAAAACCAAAGTCAATTGCAGACGTTCTTTGAAACTTGGATCCATTTTAAAATCTAAATTAACTATCAGTTGAAAAAATTTTTATTTAGTTCACGAGATATTTTCATTATCTTCTTGGATGTCGTTTTCTTCTAATAATTGGTCAACATCACAGCAATTTTGTCTTGAACAAAAAAATAAAATAAAAAAGGTTGATCTGTACCCAAACTGTTCACTAAGGTTCTGAAAGGATGATATATTCTAACTCTCAGATCAAGTCCAAGATTTTCACGGCTTTTTTCTACTAATTTAAAATAATTTTTGGATAATTGTTTTTTTTGAGTTGGTTAAAAAATTGAGAGCCTTATTCCTAAAGATACCGTCAAAAACACAATACAGAGTGTAGTAAAAATGCAAGAACACTCACTAAGCCAATTACACTCGCGATCGTAACGTGAACACTTATTTTAAACAGCCCCTAGCTACCAGCCTTTATAGCCATTAAGTAAACACGTTCACTGCGATCAGCGCACGACCCAACGAGTCCATTGAGCGTGCCCCCTATACAGCAATTTTGAATTCGCCTATTCATGTTGTCGTCTATATCTTTCCAAAATCGGAAGCCTATATAAGTAGGTGATAGCTTTAAGATACATTCAGCATCTCTGTTGACGCTATTTGGGTGTTGGTAAACTATTTTTTTAAATTCCCTTAATCTTTTTTGACATAGGTATAACATTCCTTGGGTATTTAGTTGTTTGCCTGTTTTGCCTCTCATTTTGTGACTAACGTATTTCAAAATGAAAGTTTGCTCCTACGTACAAGTACTTGCAACATGTTTTAACGAAGTAATCTTGAGAGTGAACGAGTGGAGAGGCACATTGGACTCCAGCGGGTAACTTTTGCCTTTAGAGACATTGCTTCAAACAGGAATTGGGAGAATCAATTCATTTTTCCTCTCATTTTGTGTCTAATATATTTCGAAATGAAACGTTTGCTCCTACATGCAAGCACTTGCAACACGATCTAACCAAGTAATCTTGAAGATGAACGAGTGGAGATGCACATTGGACTCCAGCGGATAGCTATTACCTCTAAAGGCATTACCACTTGGCTCTGGACCGCTCCGAAGGACCGAAATATCTTATAACAGGCTCCAAACAGGAATTGGGAGAATAAAAAAAATGTCAAAATGAGGATCAGTCCATGCGACATTTACTGCAGTGCTCAAGATGTCCTCATAACTTTGTGGAAAGCCCAGTGATATTCAAGTGGCAAAATTCTGGGCGTAAGTAGTTAAGTGTCTTTGAAATGATAAGAAGAAGATCTTGAAAATTTATCTGAATACTTCCAAGTACATCTCAAAAGTTTCTCCAGCATCAGATGCTCCTTGACTCAATGTCCACGTCCCCGTTTTATTAAGAGTAGCAACAAACAACACTCATTCTCAATTCAAGAATCAGATATCGGACTGTAAAAATTGATTTGCACTCATGAACGCACTGTCGCTATATTTAAAAAAAGGTTTAAATGTACGTACACACAATCAGGTTATATTTCTCTCGGAATACGCAGAGAAAACAGAGCACCAATCTTTCTATTACGACATCCTCTTCTACTTCTCCTTACCGTATATTTCCTCATAAAGTTCCTTCAATTTCTTTACTCCACAACTTTCTTCCTTCAAAATTTCATTTAACGAGTCCTTATTCCATATTCATAATGCTTTTCTTCCATACTTTTTTTCTGGTTCATATTGTATGTAGTCTTTTTTTTTTTATTCATACTTTTTGCAATTTTTCATTACCACGAATGCCGAAAATTATACATTTATTTCGTTAAGTCTGTCTTAAAAATCTTAACATGCCCATTTTCTCACTACTAACATCGGTATTTAGTTCATATATTATATCTCATACATAGATATACCGTATATTTTTCTCAGATCACGTATTCAGTCCATCGCATTTCATTCTCATTCCCATACAATAGTTTTTTTTTTACGATCACATAACCACTGTTATCTGGTTAGTTTGAAGATATTTCCACCACGCATAATCCCGCCTCATTGTTATAGAATGAATCATTAAATAAATTCAATGAATTAATATTAAGCAGTTGTAAACGATTGATCTATTACGCTATTGTCAACTATAATTATAACAGATTCTGACGTTTTTTGGTTGAATGGTTGAGTGTAGAATGATTGAGTGTAGAATAGAATAGAATAGATCTTGGTTGAGTGTAGAATGATTTATTGATATGTGTTATAATTTATTATTTAAAAAATAATGCTTACATGGAAAATAATGAAATATTATTGAAAAAATAATCCTTAACTGTCCCGCCGCACCCTCTTATCTCGCCGAAAATTTTCAGCGTCTTTCCAATCATGGATTAGCGCTACGCTCAAACAGAGATTGTTTATTGGCCTTCCCAGTTCATCGCTCTTCTTTCTTTACGTCGTCCTTTACTGTCTATGCAGTGAGACTCTGGAATCAGTTACAAACCAATATAAGACTCGCTCCGTCCTTGGCATGCTTTAAGAAGCGACTGAAAAAACTCTTAATTTCTAGTCAGTAAAATAACGTTTTTCATTCCTGATTTTTCTTTTCCTTTCCTCTCCACCATCCCTTCCTTTCCTTTTGATTGACGATATCTCAATTTATATGAAAAAAAATGTTCGGGTGATTGTCCGTCTTTGTGGGGTTCGTGGGCATGTGCTCACGCATATGTTTATGGATTTCGTGGGGATGGATAGTCATTTGAATGATTTATGCGACCACGTAACTTGCTTCATTTACTTTTGTCTGGTTGGTTGGAAGAGATTGCCACCTGGCAATAAGCCAGCCAGATTGTATTGCAATAAAAGTGTTAAATAAATAAATGATGACTTTAGATGAATCGATTTCAGATTAAAACATTTTGTAAATTTGAGCAACAACTTTACGTTTCAAACCCTTGAAGATAATTTATGAAGTGTTTCACATATCAGATTTAATCAAATATCATACATTTATAAAATAGTGTAAACACTACCAAATGATATCTTCAGGATGTCAGCTATCTCACGCAACTTTAGTTTGCGATTTTTCATCACGATTTAGAGTTTTTTTTTATGTTTTCTGGTGTAACAGCCTCATTTGGACGACCAGACCGTTCAGCATCATTTGTGTCTGTACGACCGCGTTTGATATTAGCATACCACCGACAAATGGTTGTTTTCGACGGAGCAGAGCCCGGATAACACTTATCAAGCCATCGCTGAGTTTGAACGGTATTTTTCCCATTAAAAAGCAATGTTTTATCAACAAACGAAATTCGTTTTTTTCCGTTGTTTTGAAAATAGCAAAAGCAGCGTCACTAAAACCACTGTAACTCAATGTGACAATGCCGGAATGTCATGAAAGTTTGACACGTAACTTCTAAAGGCTGGTACTAACTGAGAATGGCATGGATTTGTTATTAGAAGCACCATCTGTTGGTTAGTCCCGGGATTTATTGTTCGATGTGTTAAGACGCTTGTCTCCCAGCCCGGAGGTTGCGGGTTTGATTCTCGTTGAAACCCAGATTTTTTTAATAAGGTATCTAGTCTGGTTTTCACTTAAGACATCTTAAACATCTTTCTGGTTAGTTAGAATATATTATCACATGGTAATAAACCCACCAGACTGTATTGTTTAATTGTATTACACTTATATTGTATATGGTACAGTAAAACCTGGTAGATTTCTTGCCATGTAGCAATCTTTTCCAACACACCAGAAAGATTTTAAAGAGGCCTTAAATGAAAATCAAACTGGAATCCTTTTCTGTGTTCCAGAGAAAAAAAATCTGGGTTTCATCGGGATTCGAACCCACAACCTTCGGGCTGGGAGAAAAACGTCTTACCAAATAGGCCATCAAATTTTCTATATGCGATAGGGGCATAATAACAAGATAATGTTAAATCACTAATATTTGCAACCTGCGTGGTGAAATTAGTCTGCTAAATTAGGTAGTTCCTCGCAGACGAGATTGATTATCACTATATTTTGTGCACTCTTAGGTAGTTTAAGAGCTCAATAATAGATCTACACACTTTTCTGTAGTATGAACACAGTATGGTGGCGTCTGTCAAGTCTCAACTTCTCAAAAAGTGTCACCCCTTCAGATGTAGTGCATCTGCTCTGGTTGCGCTCCTGGAAGACAGGCGTCTTACCAATTAGGGCATGGAGGTTTAACACATTACAATATAATAATATTAATCTAACAAAGGAAACAAGACTACTCTTTAATACACGAGTTAATACGTATGTTTGTTTCAATGTCAGTAATTAGACCTTGAAGAAAATACCATTCTTGAGAGTTTTTGCGGTCGGTCTGGAACCCAAAATACATTTTTAATATCTTCAACGAAATTTCATCAACAAAGTGAGTTTCACAATGAAGTTCCTACCTAATGGAAGCAATTAATGACGGGGATTTCGCTCTTTGTTGTGAAACAAAATTACTTAAGAAAATCCAATATTCTTCTCGAAAATGTGTCAATATATGTATAGTATAAAGAGATACATTCTTCTTGTAAAGGATATTACAGGATACGAGAAATAAATAAAGAAACGAATAATCGTTTTAATATTGCTATTAATCCAAGGAAATAATTAAGACCGAAGATGAAGATTAACAGTCAATGGGTGTTATTATTCACAAAGCATCGAGACGAATATGAAGAGAGTCTGCCCTCTAAACGGGACTTTATAAATTGTCTTTTTATTATTATTAAAACATCCATTTTAAATTAATTTTGGACGCTTTCTCATTTTCTTCTTAATCCTCGCACGTTTTATTTTATTTTCATTCTTATTTTGTCCAATGTTTGAAGCTTAAATTATTTATCAAGATGCTCTTTTTATTTGTCAATACATTTTTAATTACCATTGGTTTCTATACCAATGTATTTTATATAATACTTACACATATAACATCACGCCGTCTCTCTATTAGGGAGACGGCATGATGGTATATCCCTAGAAGTGCGGAAAGTCGCCGGTTTGAACCCCGTACTCTCCTCGAATGAAAAAGGCATGTTTTCGGCCTAGTATTTGGAGGAACCTATGACTTCGGTTGTATATTTAAAACAAAATGAGAAAAACATCATGCCATTGTGCTCCGATCGTCTCGATTCGACGTGCCATCGGACCTAGAATAGGCTAGTTTGCTGGTGTGCAAACGGCTCACTTACTCAAAAAGAAAAAAAAAACTTAACGGCACGAGGAATGACGAGGAAATCCTCGACTACGAGGCTCAGCAACGACAACGATGTCCCTAGAGAGGACAAAGCGACACTCATTCCTATTGGGCACGCATCTTGCACCTGTTTCACGTCCATACACCTCATGCAGCTCCTGCAATGTTTCTTACTTCTTATTTAACCTTCTACAATAAATATCATTCAATTTATCGAACTATACTTTTCTTGGTCGTCCTCGACCACACCTTCCACCCACATTTGCACTGTATATGTGCTTTGTTTTGTTTTTTATTCTTCATGCATTTGTTCTACGTGTCTTATCCATCTCAGAGTATTCTTCTTCATCATCATCAACACATCAGCCTTAAGTTTACATTCTTTCCTAATTACTTATAATAAAGGTGTTATAAGCTGTTAACTTACTTAAGACGATTTTAAATTTAAGACTTACTGTGTTTAAAACAATTCATTAATTCGTATGGTAAAAAATAATTCATTCAAATGAATATTTTTTTGTTTATCACTGGCGAAACTGAAAATCAAACATCTGGCCAGCTAGACCCCAGAGGTTGGATAATCTGGCCAATTACGAGTAGATCACAGAGGTTTAATAATCTGGCCAGTTAGACCACAGATGCTGGATAATCTGGCCAGTTAGACCACATAGGTTGAATAATCTGGTCACCTAGACCACATAGGCTGAATAATCTGGCCAGCTAGACCACAGAGGTTGAATAAAACAAATAAGTTTAGCCATAATAATTTTCTCGAAAAAAGTTTTCATTTAACTTACTTATTCCATGAGAACTAACTAGCTTTTATTTCACTGTCATTATAGATATCTTTAACCGTATCTTAAACTAAGTGAATAAAAATAATGTAAGAGAAATTCACAAAACTTTAAAATAAAATAAGCAAAAGGATTATTAGAATGGAAATAGTAAAGGGAATAAGGATGATTAATATATTGATATGAATAATGCCTTTTTACTTTTATCTTAAATGATGAGTCAGAAAAAAATTTCCACAATAATAATAATAAAAAGATAATTTATATAGCACCGTTTAGAGAACAAACTCACCTCAATGGCGCTCTAGCTTGGAATTCAAACTCAGTATTATCGACACATTAAAAATATTATAAAATAACCAAGTAAAATTCAAGTATAGGGATATGAAGGTGGTGACTAGTCATTAGTTTAAAAAAAATTTCGATTCTGCGTATGTTAAAAAAACACACTTGGTAAGAAAACTACAGAAAACTTATGAATGGAAAACGAACGACAGTGACACCTTTGTAGATCTTCGGATATGTGATAGTAGTAACACAGACTTCAGGTGGAGTGTAGTGCATGTGTGTAATGTTCTGATGCTAAGTCGAATTAGCTCACAAATTCTTTAGTTTTGTGACTATTCGAATCAAGTAGAAATGACAAATACGAGAAAAGCATTGTGCTAGACCAACCAATTTAAGGAGCCCTTTACTCATATCCTCAAATTTCATTTGTGAACTGATGGATATGCCATGTATGTATTTGCCAACCTGGATAAATTGAAGTTTAGATGGGAATAGAAGCTGCAAACTAAGATAAATATCGCTCCGCCGTTGGCGGTTTCATACGGCTCAATAAACATTATATTTCCCTTCAGTGACATCGCCTATTTCCTGGTTCCCCTATTATCCTTCTTTCCAATTTCTCCACCTATCTCCTAGATACAGATGATATTGTGACATTTAAATCGTCAAATAATTCTGTCCACTTTTCATCATACATGTATGTATTTTAACGTCTTATTTTCTTTGTATATAAATCTTTTACCCCCTACACTGAAATCAAAATTATTTAAAAAAAATATTGGATGATTGTTGGCGGCCGTGGTCTTATGGTTAATATTTAAGCTAATCAAGTGGATGCCCCAGATTCTGATCCTGACGCATTCACTTCCGGACTGGTTTAACTCTTAAATCGTTTAAGATCTCAATTAATGTTTTTGTGTTGTTTATGTGCTGCGTATTATTGAATATTAAAGCACTTTTAATTTTTTTTTAAATAGCTTTATATAAACAAAACAGCATAACAAAAGGCTGTAGCAGAAATTTGATTTACTTGCCATCGGATTTTTGGGTTTGATCAATTAAGGATGTGTGCTTGCTGGAGTTCAACAGCTTTCAAACAATGAATCATAGTACATATATACAGGTAGTCTTCCATATACAAGATGGTTGACAATTATACTCGACTACGAGGAATATCATGTTGTTGTTGATTGTAAGAGATTGGTATTTGGCAACAGACAAGCCAAATTGTACATTTTATAAGAAGTGTACAAATGAAAAAAATATGATCTTAGAATGAAACCCTTTGTTCTGAAGAATAAACACCTTCAGCAGTTTAAATCCTTCAGAAGTAAGCAATGGCTAGCTGTGCCCAGTTTAAAAATGGGCCTCGTAAATCTCATAATGTTATCGAAGAATTCGATTTAGTAACAAATTGGAGACATTCGGAAGACATATTTTTCAAAATTTGCATAATAAAGTCAACATGAACGGGATATCTTTTCGTTTTAAGTCTCAACTTGTTATTGCCAAAGTTTTGAGATTGAATAATGGCAGATAAATATATAGGGTTTTTTTCATATTTGTTTCGACAGAAAGTTCAGTCAGATATAAAAGTTTTCACATTACACAGCTCAAGGGGCGGAATAAATAACAATATTTTCATCTTTATGAATTAAACAGTATTTTCGTAGATAAAAACCTGTTTTATCTCTGATGGAAAGTATTGAAAATCGAGGGGTCTAGAAAATACAAAATGACACAGTTTCTAAGAAGAAGAATGAGTCATCATTGACCTCTAAATTCATGTTTCATGTAAAGATACTGACGTTTCTCAATATATGTATTTTATAAATTAACTATGGCATAAGGTTGCACGAGGTTACATATTATATAAAAAAATGGCATAAGGTTACATATAAAAAAGGAAAAACTGAATCAATTACTGAAATTTTACGTCTAACGAACTTTGAACGAATTTCATAATGCATAAAAAATTAACTAGTAAATTTATTTTATATTATTCAACCTAAGTTTTGCCCATAAAGAGTTTTTATCAACGAGCATTATCAGAATAAATAAGACGACCTTTATAGTTTGGTTGATAAGTCGACGACTCTTCCAGCCCGAGGTTTGTGGATATGTTAATAAATTCATCAAGGTGTATTTACACAACCAAAGTGTTATACAATAAGACTACCCTTTGAATAGATATGGTCATCCTCATAATTGGTTAGACCTTCCTCATAATGAATAAGACCATTCTCAGAATGGAAAAGACAGACCATCCTCAGAAGGGATAAAATCATCCTCAAAATGGATTAGACTATCCTCAGAATGGATATAATCATTCTCAGGATGGATACAATCATCCTCAGAATGGATTAGACTATTCTCAGAATGGATAAAAGAGACCATTTTATGAATGGATAAATATTCAGAGAATGCACAGTAAACAACATATTAAACCATATTAAAAAAACCTTTTTGATAAATTTTTTTTGCGAATGTATTTATATTTATATATTTCATATCTTAATGAAACAAAAATTAGTGCCAAATGTATATTATCCGTTTTTAATAAGACTGAATACCTGTTCTCAACAGACCAATACTGTTTTTTTTTTCTTTATGTAATACGAACTAAAAACCAAAGCGTTGAAAAGCAAAACTTCTACCAATAAAACCACAGATTTCTTCAAAATAAGGCAAAGAAAGGAAATATTATGGTATGTCATTTATAGTTAGGGCATTAACGCTGTGGAGGTTTAAAGACATTGTAATTGATTTAGACCAACATTGTTATTTGTTTAGTCCAACACAGTTAAATCTACTTTATACATATAAAGTGGAAATGTTACGAGTATGACTTTTTTACTTTTAGGTAAAGTAACTATGTAAAGACAATTCGTAAGTAAATCCATTATTATTATAATTTTAATAGTTTTACTCTGGTAAATTGACACAAAAGTAATTTATAATTTGGAGAAAAATAAATAGCTTAAATATTCAAAGTTATAATTCACCATAATACAATAAATTATTTTGCTAATTTTCATATATCTTTTCCGATGTAAAATTATGATTTATTATACTAACATGAAATACATCTTCTACTTGAATTCCGCCATGACTCAATAATATTACCTTTTTTTACTATGACAAATCACCATTTCTTCATTTTATATGCTTTTCATTTTTGTAAATTTGACTAATGATTACTTTTCAGTACGTATATTTTTTTCTACGAATACAAATCTGAGCCCATTAAATTGATTTATTGAAAGTTAATATTAAAAAAAATATGGAATACTAATATTTTTATCATGTTTCTCAAATTATAGAAAGCGAATATTTTTACCATGTTTCTCAAATAAAAATATTATTTTGTCTTTTCACGGGAACGAAGTATTTCTCGGTAAAAAAAGTTTCTGATTTATCCTCTTTGCTTACTCCTACAACCAAATGATATGATGGTATATCATGGTAAGTACAATATTTAGTATAGTTTTTCACTACATTATGTTTTGTACAGCATAACCTGGCGGATTATTTATATGTGGCATTAATTTAAAATTCAAAACCTAACATAAAGAAGCTAACGATATCTTAAGTCAAAACCAAACTAAAACTCTACATATTATAATTGGGATACCAACAGGAATCGAGTCCGTATCCCTGATGTCGGAAGACAGACGTCTTACCAATAGGCCAGGGAATTAATCAAAACAGTAACTAAAAAAAATGGGTATCAGTGAGAATCGAACCGCTACCCACGGGTTGGGAAAGAGGTATCTTACCAATTAGACCACATTCATTAAAAAATATTAAGTTAATTGTTTCAATAAATTTAATAACGTGCTTATGAAATTAACCCTAACGGGTTATTCTCATATACAGGAAAATCTACAAAGGTTTCGTTGTAATTCATCATCCCTTAGTAAGTTTTACCAAACATGTTACCTATGCAGATGACGAGAAGTACCTAATCCAATCGCCACAGCCACCATATACGTATCCTTAAACTTAACTTAAATATATTTATTTTAAAATATTTGTAATGTCAATTATAGTGCGTTCTAATCCCTTGTTAGAGTGATCTGAGGAGAGTCGACTATTTAGACGATACTTTATTAATTGTTATTATAGTAATCTGTTTTCTTTTAAAAAAAATCATTATTAATTGTTTCAATGCTGCCTAATTTTAGCTTCAGCTTGTTTTCAGCTGAAACTTTTATTACACGTGTTTCCCAATTTCCTCATCGTAAAGATCAAAATTATCAATAAACTTTCTTCAAAAGGAGCAACCAAATTGCCATTCCCCCTTACATGTTGTATAATTTTGTACCTTGAAAGAGAATTAATCTGTCAATTCTCCCCGTACTCCTGTAAACAAATTAATCTGCCCAATTTTTATACCTTATTGTTGTAAGCAAATAATAATTCATCAAAGGTTTGGTTTTTGAAATGTTTTGTTCTTGTGATTGATTTAGAGAAGATAAACGTTATGTTTATTGACTATGAACTACAAATAGTCTGGGTGTTAGAAGACTTTGTTTATTGTCTGTTTAACTGTTTGTTATATACTAAAACGTTTGTCGATTTGTTTATACTTGGATTTCAGAGGAAGTGTACTGTTGAACTATTCATTTTGGACAGCATATATTTTTATAATCACGTTTATATCAATATATTTTTATTTATCTACGTTCCACATCCTATCAGCCGCTTACGGCCGTTATTTTATTGAAGTTAAGATGCATTCTAAACCGATGAGCTTTTGGAGGTTTTCTCCACTTAGACATGTGAGTGATTGAACAATACGAATTTAGAGCATGTGATGAGCAGCTATTGGACAGGATTTGTATTGTACATTTTTTATATACAGTACAACCTGGAAGGCTTATTACCACATAGCAATCTCTTTCAAACAACCATAAAAATGTTTCAAGACTTTAAGTGAAAACTAGATAAGAATCCTTTAAAAAAATTTAGGTACCAACGGAAATCAAACTAGGAGACCCCGGGCGGGAAAATAAGCATCTTTATAAGCCAGACTATGGATTTTGTCACGTTTAAGGGGTGGTTGCTGGGAGTTTTACTGCGAGATACAATAGAAAGACCAACAAATGGATATGAGAGAGAACCAAAGTCATGGGCGTAGTTGATAGAGCAGCTGCCTTAAAATGGAGCTGGGCAGGACATATTGCCAGATGACTCTCGATGGATGAAAAAAGTCCTGGAATGGCAGCCTAGAACGGACAGGAGAGGTGTGGGGATACCACAAGTTAGATGGTCGGACGATATAAGACGGCCCGCAGGGGTGAAGTGGATGCAGTATGCCCGAGATAGGGAGTTGTGGAAGACCGAAGTGGAGGCCTTTATCCAGGGATGGATCCAGAACGGCTGAAGAAGAAAAATAAGGGGTGGTTTTTATGTGAATTTTACATAACTGTTCCTTCGATGATGATGGTAAGATATTTTGTGGTCCGACGCGTCGTACATCATTCCACTCACCATATTTTGTATCTCACTCTCTGCATGATCTTGGAATAATCTTACTGACTCCATCAGATGTGCTTCACCCTTAAATTGTTTTATAAAATCTTTATAAAAACCTTTTCGACAGTGAACGCAAGAATCAGGTATAATTCGTGTGTGTATTAAATGAAAGGATATTTTCCGTTTATAGTACCCTTTAAATACTAGATAATTTTTCTAGAACAAATTGCATCATTATGTTGGAAACATTTCATTAAACGCTGGTAAAAATTAAATAAACAGATATTTATATAACAGAGGGTTTTTTCGAAGTGTATTGTCAATGATTAAAAAAAGTGCATTGAAATTTTCCAGAAATTGGCAAGATACTCTCTGCGCATTATATCGAAATTGTGGCAAGATACCCTCTGTGCATTAGATAGTATTTCTATATAAATTGTGGCAAGATACCCTTTGTGCATTAGATAGTATGTTATTTATATATAAATGGTGGCAAGATACCCTCTGTGCATTAGATAGTATTTCTATCAAAATTGTGACAAGATACCCTCTGTGCGTTAGATAGTATTTCTATCGAAATTGTGGCAAGATACCCTCTGTGCATTAGACAGTTTGTTATTTATATCTAAATTGTGGCAAGATACCCTCTGTGCATTAGATAGTATTTTTATCGAAATCTATCTAAAAAATGGAATTTCCATCAATATCCCCATTTTTCTTGAGATGTATCTTTTGTTTCGAATTTTATTTACAATACTTTAACTGAAATGTTATAATATTTTGATTTAAATCACTATCATGGATACTAATAATAATTTAGAAGAATTTTGTTGATTGGAAATAATTGTTTCAAAAAAAAAAACAAAAAAAAAAACATGAGATTTATTTACATGAAAGTGTTACATAAATAAATAATTAGTTAAAAAATGTTAATATTTTTTGCCAATCAACAAATCCCAGTATTTTATGACATTTGCTAATATTTTGTTTTACAATGTTTTTTTGTAAACATTTTTTTAATACTTTTAATTTGTTTAGTTTTTTCTAATCTTTTTGGAAATAACGTTGTAATATTTGACCCAACAATTGACATGAATCTTGTTTGTATGTATTCACTCGAACTCTGAATATTTTTTTATTTATTTTACACATGACAATAAATATACATAATTTGCGAAAAAATAACTGCTTATTTAATTTGGACACACAATTTTAATGAATCTGGGTTTGTTTCATTTGTCGTGCCCCCAGTGAATTAGGCTTTTGCCTGTATCTCACTGAGTTTTTACTTTGTTTTATTTCTGAGTGAATGTGATGGAATACAAGTACCCTGAACGAGTGGACTTGTTCTTGCTAAAAAAATAGTTGTAAGAATTGTTATCTAGTTATAAGTAGTATGTACGGGTTTATTATTTCTAATAAATCATATATAAAGATTATAAAAAATAAAATGACACATTGTTTTCTAACTGTCAATGATCATATGTTAATTGACAGTAAACAAAAAAGTAAATAATAATAATAAATCTAAATAACACCTAAAGGAATTTGTAGCACCTGAAAGTGTTTTCAGAAACAACAAATTACAGCAATCGTTTAATTATGTACATAGCCACGTATTTGATCTGTAACAGAGTGAATCTCAGGGGATAATTCTATCCTACACACACCAAAAACTTGTGTGGTTTGTGTGGACCCTTTATTAACAAGTAATCCCTGACTCAGAACATCAAAGCATCCAATCCAGATACGGTGGTTGCCGGACCGTTAACTTCAAGACTTGAAGATGATACGAAAGGTTTTATGTCATTAATATTTTAGAAGCAACGGTTGTTTAATGCAGAAGAAGTGGCTCATGAAAGATTAAAATTAAGGGGAAAAATTCAACAAACCGCAATAAAATATTTAAGTACGTACACAGACATAAACATGAAGTTTTTTTATCTATCTGTTAAATGTTTTAAACAATTTATTTATTTTTGCTCAGTGAGCTTCTTCATAATAGACTAATTTATCTATCGACCCATTTAATAGATTATCGTTATGTTAAACTTGTAATTTATTTATTGAAAATATATATTATACTAAAGTGTCCTTTATTAACCGTTTCAACAGTCACTTAAGAAAAATACAATAGCAACAACTTTGAAAATCAATACAATTCAGAACGCAAACGTTGCTAGGAATCCCCAATATGTAAAACACTGAAATGAAAAAAATACTTAAATACTAACAATGAAAATACAAAATTCATCATACAACAAATATAAAGCGATTAAAGTAAATCTACCACTCAAAACCCATTACCGAGGAAATGCCAGAAAAAAAAAAAGAAATTATTTTATTAGAACAAAAAGCTAGTATAACAACATTGATTTACCTTTTCCATATATTTTTGTGTCATGTGTATGGAGTTCCACTAAGAATTGTTAGTTGAGATACTAATAATAACGTCATTATGTCTTTAATTGGAGTTTTTTCGAAAAGCTCCAAATTGTTTTGTTATTAATTTAAATATTATTTTAACGAAAAGAAAATCACAGAACAATAATAGTATAAGTGAAAATGAATCGAAATCCAGTTGGGTATTATGATAGATACTCGTATTTTGTCGTTGGTCAACCTGTGACGTGAAATAATTTGTAACTTAGTGATTGAGATACGGGAGGCGTGTGCAGCTTTGAGAAACACTTTTTTGAGAGACTTTGTTAAAATTGTTGATATATGAAGAATTTACACAAACAATTCATCTAAAATTACTATCACATATCTACAAAGATTATTTTTTGAGAGATTTTATTAAAATGTATGATATATGAACACTACATAAACACTTCATCTAAGTTACTATCACATATCTACAAAGATTATTTTTTGAGAGACTTTATGAAAATGTATGATATATGAACACTTTACACAAACACTTCATCTAAAGTTACTATCACATATCTACAAAGATTATTATCGTCTTCCCTTGGTAAGCTTTCTGCGGTTTTCTTACCAAATATGTTTTTCTGAACGTGTGCAGATGCGGGAAAGTACCTAATTTATGGCAGCTTTATTCCCTCGATTGAACGCGAACAGAAGGAGGTGTCGAAAACCTCACTTTCGTCTACTTGCCATTCCATTTTTAAGGCTTGTAATCAAATAAAATAATATATATAACGTAAAAACAAACACAATTTCTTGTAGAGCAGCAAATTTTCTTTCGAATGACGTATAACCTTTACCATTTTGACTTTTGGTGCTCATTTTTAAATTGAAAAAAAAACTGACACAACTTATGTTAACACCCAATATATTATTTATTTAATTAATTTAATTAATTAAATTTATTTCATGAGTTTTATTTATTTTACACATGACAAGAAATAAACATAATTTATGAAAAAACAACATGTAATTTAATTTGGACACAATTTTAATGGATTTGGGTTATTTGCCTTTGATTTGTCGTATCCCCAGTAAACTAGACTTTGGCTTATATCTCTCTGAGGACATAAAGCATGAAAAAATTATTCGGTACTTCTTTCCGATTTTTTATTATTTTGCACGTTCTTATCAACCTGACAATCAGTGACACTCAATTACATATGAATACATCACGCGAATCAAATCCCTCACACTCCATCACTGATAGACCAAAACGTTAATCCCACAATATACCGCACATAATCATAAAAAAATAATAAAAAAAACACTTCACTCAAGAGCACCACGCTCCGATCGACTATACAGTTGAAGTTGTCACGACTTATGAACTTCAAATTGAAAATCCCAAGAGCTGCTCACCTGGTATATTGTTGAAAATGATAAGTTTTATAATGGGAGAGAAAATAAAAATGATTGAACTCACAATTTCATGTACAATTGTCTGCCCATATATCAAGAGTCCAAAAGTAATTCCGTTTGTCAGACTACAAGCCCATGATAGGCTCACCAAACAAAATTTCGATTTCACAATGATGTCGTTACAACTCATTATTTATATTAGTCTTACATAAAAGTCTACACAGATTGGGTAATATATACGGGTATTGTATGGATTTTCATCTGACTTTGACTACATACAAGTGTAAAGTGAAAAAGTTGTTCTTGCCGGGGTGAATTGAATTAATTATGGGGCTTTACTTTGGTTTTGTATTAGGTTCGCCATATACCAGTAGGTTTTCTTATTGTAAAACAATGAATGTATGTTAATGTTGATTTTGTAATAGTTAGTTGTTTTGTAATATTTTAAATGAATGGGTAATTTAACCGTTTACATCAATGAGGGAAAATGTTAATTTACTGAAATAAACTGTAATATTAATAAGTTGCTATTTGTTCATAAAATTCAGTAAAACTAAACTCTCACTGTAGAAAATAGGTAAGTTTCTAACAATTTAGAAAATCTATAAAACGCAAAGAAGTCCTTGCTCTCAAAGAACATGGCTTATACAGGGTCTTTCAATAGGGACGCTCAAAATTTGTTAGGTTATGGCGACCACGTTGTTAAAGCAACATCTGTCAAATTTGTTGTGAATTCTTTAATAGTGTATGGCAAATTACCATGGAAGGTTATAGCGTTGAACAACATGTGCAAATCATCAAATTTTATTTTCGAATTCAGTGCTCCGTTCGAGAAACAATCCGTGCATTACGTGATTTTTATCCTCGCCACAACCGTCCTGCCGAGTCGACTATTCGACGTTTGGTAGCTAAATTCGAGTTAACCAGTTCGATTAATAATCAACCAATACCCGTATGTCACCAAAATGTAAGGTCTGCTGAAAACATTGCTGCTGTGCGTGAGAGTGTACAAGAAAACACCGAGGCAGTCAATTTCCTGTCGTTCACAATAACTTGGCCTTTCTGCGACTTCAACTTGGCGAATTTTGCATCGGGACTTAGGTCTGTACCCGTATAAAATGCAACTGACCCAGGAACTTAAGGTAAACGACCATAGACAACGCCGTGTATTCGCTGATTGGGCTCTGGAGCAGTTGGAAGTTGACCCAAATTTCGCCAAAAAAATCATCTTTAGCGACGAGGCCCATTTTTGGATGAATGGATGTGTGAACAAGCAAAATTGTCAGATTTGGGAAAATACCAATCTACACGAGGTACACCAGCACCAAATGCATCACGAAAAAGTCGCGGTTCGGTGCGTACTTCTTCCAAAACGAAACTGGTATTGCCATAACCGTCAACGGCGAGTGCTACAGATAGATGATAAGCAGCTTCTTGGCCTAAACTGGATGATATGGATACCGACGACATGTGATTCCAACATGACGGCGCTACGTGCCACATAGCGCATGCCACGATGGACATTCTGCACGAGCAATTTGAGGGCATGATTATCTCTCGCGGTGGTGACGTGAACTGGCCACCGAGATCGTGCGATTTAACGCCTTTAGACTTCTTCATTTGGGGCTATCTTAAATCGCAGGTCTATGCGTATAAACCGCAAACAATTGATGCCCTCAAAGTCAACATAACGAACGCCATCCAACAAATTCAGCCAGATTTATGCGACAAAGTCATCGAAAATTGAACCTCCCGAATACGTACCACCAAGCAAAGCCGCGGCGGACATTTAAACGACGTTATATTTGATACTTAATGCCATAAAATATTGTTTTAAATTTAAAAAAAATGAGTGGATATCTCACACACAACTTGTTTTATTTACATTTAAAAATCGAGCATCCTTATTGAAAGACCCTGTACATATGGAAATATAAAAGACAGTAATACATTGAAAATCTTAAAATAGGGGTTAGTTACCGGTGCCCATAACCAGCATACGCGTGTATTTTTTTTTTTTGTAACCCACAGAAATTAGAATTGATCCAAAAATAATGGCCTATTTATTTAACCTTCAAATAAAAATTATTTCAGAGAAAATATTTGTATTAATCAAAATAAGAATCATTTGATTCTACGCATTTAAGTCAAAGAATTACGCGTGTATTTATGCCTATAGAATAAAACTAGGGCGGATTAGAATCCAAGTTTTTTTAACGGCTTTTTTGCTGGTTCTCTTGTATAATTTTTTTTTCGATTATAAATAGTTATCGAGGGGCTTAAAAAGGTGAAAATCGTTTGGTGATAGATCGATTGAATAAGTTGGATGAGACAATGTTTCATATCCCAACTTGTTTTTTTTTTTAATTAAGATCAATACTATTGAAAAATGGATCATTGCGGTTACGCAACAGCAACAAACAACACACTTCAAGGCAATATTTTTTTGTGTTAACATTAAATTTATGTTAAACCCACTTATCAAGCTTTCATCATTGATATTTATTTTAAATGTATAAAAATTGAAGCACCACCAACACCCAATTCTTGTGCCTTTTTCCATTACGTTTGTTACGTGTTTCCTTACAATAAAACTTTCAATTTGTGATTTTCAACAATAAAATAACGTCCTCAACTGTATCGGACGTATGCGTCACCTAAAATATATTATATCATTTTATTTATGTAATTGCTGTGTAAATATTGTAGAATTGATATCTGTACCTATCTGTAATGAAATGTTCCTTATGCGTGGCCTTCGCAAGTGATGATTACATTGATCTAAGGAATGATACACCGCTGACGCCTAATTACTTTCTCATCTGGTCTGCCGGAGATCGATCACACCTGGCACTATATAACAAAGGCAAGAATGATATCTGCCTACGAAAACAATGGAGAACTACAGCTGGCCGATATATTCTGGAGGCGATGGATTCGAGTACCCACCGACTATTGCCCAGTGACAAAAAAATGGCGAGAATCGGCGCACCCCATTCAAGAGGGAGACATGGTGATAATCGCGGATGGCACTCTACCGAGAAATATGTGGCCTCGTAAACGAGTCCTGGAGACTATGCCGGAGAAGGACGGCCAAGTCCGAGCGGTGCGCGTGCAGACAGCGACTAGAATCTACACGCACCCAAGTGTGAGAAGATTGGTCTCTCCTACTGTGAATGAATAACGCATACATCCGTAGCGACCATAGGCGTAGCTAAAGCTAGCTACACCAGGAAGAGTGTCGCAAAGCTACACCAAAGGGAAATTGAAAAACTGGTTGGTTGGAAGAGATTACCGCCTGGTAATAAGCCTGCCAGATTGTTTTATAATGAAGTGTTAAATAAATAAATATTTTCTAGCAAACCTAATAATATAACATAGGCCCCTTATGTTGAATCATTTCAACACACTTTTATATGATCGCGCTTTTACTAGTTTTTTTCAATAACATTTTTGATCTATACTATAATTTTTTTTTAAATCTCGTTTTTTAAATACGTTTGTATTATTTAGGATTGAAATAGCTAAATCTAAAAAAAATTGTTTTACACCCCCATATCTTGAACAGTTGCGACAGTATTATAAAAAAATATTGAATTACGATTTTTAAAGTGCCGTTTATAGAGCAGACTCTCATCAATGACATTTACTCGAGGATTTGAACCCACTCTTATTGGCATATTAAACATATTACAAACAACCAAGTTAGGTCGTACCAACCAAGGTAAAATAATATTATTGATAGTAAAATAATAATGAAGGATAATTTATGTTAAGAGAGTAATCTCCTACTTGAAACCACTATTATCAAAGAATAAAAATATTGCAAACTAAACATATATAAGTTGAGTGTTATGATTCATCTTAAATAATCAACTTAAATTATATCTTATATCATATACCCAACTTATGAAATCCTCCATATGTTATAGTAACACACTTGGTATAGTGTTCATATTTACAATAATAATATTTTTTTAATTAATTGAGGTAGACAATTCCACGCCACAGGACCAGCAACTGCAAAAGCTTTTTTATAATACCCCGCCCTATTGGATCAATTCGGAACAATCAATTTATTTAATGTAAACAAAATGAAAAATGTGCGTGGCCCATAAGCCTGAAAAGCTTCCAGACCCCTGTCTTAAAATGTCTTTATAAAGGTTAATATTTATGTATTTTATTATATTTATAACTCGACGTAAAATAAAAGGTTTAACTAAAGTATATACAAGACGCAAAATATTATACAAGTTACCAGTAAACGTTTTTGTTCTCAAAACTTATACCTGTCATAAATTCATGATATTTTCATACGAGACTTGTCTCTCACAGCCGACTTTTAAAAGTTATAAGACAATAAACATAAAAGGATATGAACTCGAGTGAAGTATTCTGTTGCTATTGAATAAATAGCTTAAATGTATGATATTTGGAATTTATCTCTTTTCAGTCCTGGCGGTTTTATTTCGAGCTCTCTCCTCCTTTCTCTCTCTTTCTGTCTCTTCAGTTTCACGAGAGTTTTTTCTTGACATTTTATGTCGTCTCTTATTACTTTAGTATCTTCTCGCTATTCTCGCGAAATATTGATCAAATATTTTGTTGCAGATTTTTTTTCTTTATATTAAAAGAAAAAAAATGTACAATTTTAATATTCGATATTGTTTTTCAGATTTTATAAAAATCTTATGAATATATTGGGATGCCATTTTTATAATAAAATATTACAATATTAAAACCCTGCTGACTAGATCACGTAAATCATCCATGGTCCATTTAGTAAGACGCCTGTCACCCATCCTGGAAGTTACAGGTTCGAGTCTTTTTTGTATCTAGATTTTTTTAAAAGGGTCGCAGTCTAGTTTTAACTTAATACCCTTTTATAATATTTCTATTTTATTGAAAGAGGTTGTTACAAATTCATCAAGCCTCCAAATTTTACTATATAAAACGAAAGTGTAACACAAGACAAGGTAATAATACTATATTTCACATGTCAAATGTAAATCTTGAACATTTTATTGCATCGTTTGGCCAACTGATATTTGGTATAACCCAAATAACAAACGTTTGCACAGTCATAGATTAGAAAATTTGATAATACTTGACGAATGAACAAAAACTAGAAAGTATCTGAAACGTGTGAATGTTCACAAATTGCAATACTTCTATCACACAATATAAACTAGTATATGACATCATCGTTGTCGATGTTGGGCCTCGCAGTTGTGAATACCCTCGCCATTCCAACGTTAATTCATTTGGAAAACGAAACTGTATCGTGGATTTTTTTAAGTGAGTGAGCCGCTGCACATCAGCATACTCACATAAATACTCGTATATGACATATAAGATTACCCAATGAAAAAATTGTGACAATAGATGTAGATGGGGACAATACATCTCATGTCTTCAAAATTTGCATGAATGGTCATGCTGCTGATCTACTGAATTGTTGCGAGTTGTACTAAACAAAACGAAGATTGCCATGAGGGTCGTCAACTTTATTTAAGAGACAGCATCTCGAGAGAAAAAGGAATATTTATTTAAATTAAATTAAATATCTTCGGAGTACTATAAAATAATTATCCGGCAAGTTTTCAAAATTAATTATCATGATGTTCAACATCCTGAAAGGTTCTTTGAAACTAAAATCCATATTTATTAGTAGACCTGACAGCGCAAATATATACATTTACATTCAGGATACATATTACTGTTTCGGGAGTTATTTGGTGAGTATTTGGATTTGGTAATTCAAGCAAAGAAACTTGTGAGAGGGTATAGAAGCACCGCTAGGAGTTTCGGTTTAAAGTTACCGGTTAACACCACCAACTGTTAGGGTAAATGGAGGATTTCACGGTTAAGCATTATTAATATGTACGTATATTGTTTGATATACTAAACCTTCAAGTCAATATTAGTTGTATGTTTTCCAATAAAAGTTTCTATCGATGACTAGCATAGGAATCCGGCAATGTTAGGGATGTAAAGAAAGAAAATTGATCTACCAATTCACCCTTAAGCCAATCAAATATGCTACGCTCCATTTAGTTCGTAGGTGCTAAGCAACGTAGAAAGGCAGAGGATTGATGCTTTTGAAATGTGCTGCTGAACTACGAGACGCACTAATATTGACGACCTCTGTGGCTTAGTTGATAAGACGACTGTCTTGCAAACCGAGGTTGTATTGATCTGAAATGGAGGAAATACATCACAGATACGGAAATTAGACCCAATACACTTATCTACATTATAAAGAAAGGTTTCAATAGAACGACTCCATAAATGTTTTTGTTCGTCTATAAGACATATTTTAGCTAATATTGGTGTATTTTACCTGTGCTAAAATTATTTGGTTACCAATTATGCAACCTTGTTTTATAAAGGATATTAATTTTTTCCTTCGTTTTACCACCTAGGATCTACGTATCCTAGTTGGTAAGACGCATGTCTTCCGACCCAGGAGTTACGATTTGTTTTTACACATTTCTGGTTTAATTGCCACGTAGCAATAAATACGCCAAGCTATACTGTGTACAACTAGAGTACATTCCAATACATTAAAATGTTTCTGTTCTTGAGCGATTTGGTATCAATGAACGACTGTCAATGATTTTTCTAAAACGGGGTTTTCAGTTCTTTGGTGAACAAGGCGATATGAAAAGTTTGTGGAAGACTTTCTATTCGATGGGTGGATCAAGTGAAGATGATCACAGGCTAACGTCAACGAATGCCCTCCACTTAGATGAAAACTTTGAAAGAGGGAGAAGAGTAATTCGTGAAATTGGCCTTGGTACATCTGCTGAGGTATAAACGAAGAAGAAGCAATTAAGAACTTCATTAGCTTTGCTGTGTCTATCACTGATTTTATGGTACGTATCTCTCTCTCTTACTTTCTAGTTTTTAGATGATCTCACTACAATAGTGTACACTAGATATGTCAACAAATTGTTTTAATTTTTCTTTCTGTTTTTAAGTATCTTCTTTGCTCTTTTTATTCCTTATCGATTTTATTTGTGTATTGCCCAACTCTAAAAAAAATTAAACTTTTGTATAGATTTTTCCAGTAATAAAAAAAACCATAGTTTAAAAAAAACAGCATACCCTTCGTGGCTTTGTTGGTAAGGTTTAAACACTGGTTATGACATAAATCAGCTATTGTGGATAGAAGTTAAGAAATTTTCAAAAAAATTAATACAAGGAATATATATCTTACGCCGAACAATATTTTTTAACAACCATTAATACATTTTGGACATACGCCAACTAACTAAGAAACAGCCCATTAGACTTTCTTTATCAAATGGGTTATGTAAACAAAAGTAATGAATGTATAGATGGAGTTTTAAACTATAAGCTGATTTGTTTACATCCGTTCATGTTGAAGATATAGTTATATAAATGTGACATCCTTTTCCATTAGGGAAACTGTACATACTTCGGAAGTTGAGTTTTAATCATTGGTTGAATGCATGGATAAAGTTTCAAACTATTAACTGATTTTTTAAGTCCGTTCATGCAGAAGTTGGAATAATGTAAATCTGACATCCTTCTCTATTAGGGAATCTGTACATACTTTGGAGGTTCAGTTTTAATCATTGGGTGAATGTATGGATGAAGTTTTAAACTATAAGCGGATTTGTTCACATCCGTTCATGTTGAAGATATAGTTATGTAAATGTGACATCCTTTTCTATTAGGGAATCTGTTCATACTTTGGAAGTTGAGTTTTAATCATTGGTTGAATGTATGGATGAAGTTTCAAACTATTAACTGATTTGTTTAAGTCTGTTCATGCTGAAGATGTAAAAATGTATATCTGACATCCTTCTCCATTAGGGAATCAGTACATACTTCTGAGGCTCAGTTTTAATCATTGGGTGAATGTATGGATGAAGTTTCAAACTATTAGCTGATTAGGTCCGTTCAGCTTGTTCAAATCCGTTCATGCAGAAGGTATAATGATGTAAATTTGACATTACTGAGGAATACCTAAAATCTAAACCCAGTAATTATTATATTTATAGAGATATTAAAGTTTTTAGAAGCAATGTGTACTAGGTACACATCACAGGGAAGGAAGGGTTAAGTCCGTTCATGCAGAAGATATAACAATGTAAATGTGACATCCTTTTCTACTAGGGACCCTGTACATACTTCGGAGGTTGAGTTTTAATCATGATTATCTTGACTCTTGAGTTCCTCTGAACAAAGATATTATATCACAATCACACCATTCCCGTAAGTTCTTCTAGCAGGAGATATGTTACACCTTTCTTCCCATACTTCATCTGCCTTTGATTTTCCTTGCAATATCAGATTAAAGATCTCATATTTTTCTCATCGTATTTCATGTTATAAGTACTCAAACTTCCTCCTTTTGATTATATGTACATAGATAATACTTTTCTATTTTTGTTCACCCCTTTGAATATGCTAAATATTTGTAAACCAATGAGATTCTCAGCATTTTTCAATAGCACCATGTTTTAAAAGCCTCTAGTTTTTATCGTAAAATTATAGATAAGATTAATTTGATGTTCAAATGTCTCCAGGGCTTGAGAATATTTATTTCGAATTTTTTAAACAGTGCTCTATCCGATAAATTTACCGGTTTGTATCTTATTTAGTAAATAATTCCATGACTTTTTCTCCGATCCGTAGAAGCGTGGTTATTTTGTGACCGTATTTTAGAAGGGTAATAAAAAGTGCATATTAAACTATAGATCTATTTATATACATATAATCGATGATCCCAAAAATTATAGTAGATCAACGCAAAATAATATTGCATCTATAATAAAAATGAGCAAGAATCAAATTGTTGCAATATAAACCCGCTTTAGAAAAGCCATTATTAAAGTTTCATTGACATGCTTTATGCAGTTAAAGATAGTTTTTGTTCTTTTCGACTGATTGAAATGTTCCATGATATTTTGCAGACGATATGAAAATGTTCCTATTTTTCGGTCTGTGTATGATTATGCATTTTTACGTTATGTGTACAGATTATACAATTTATTCGAGATCAATATATTGAAATTGAACATCGGTAAATGTCAGGTTCTCAGTTTTTCTAAGTTGAAGTCCTCCATACATTTAACTTATACAAAAAACAATTATTCACTTTTGCGAATATCGCAAAATTGCCATTTGTTGACCATATAAATGGAATATACAATAAGGTCATGAGAATGCTGAATCATTCAAAGATTCTTATTAAATAAAAACATTTGTATTGTTATATACTTACTAGACGACCTCCGTGGCCTTATTGGTAAGACGCTTGTCTACCAGCCCGGAGTTTGCAGGTTTAAATTCCTCTGGACCCAGATTTTTTTAAAATGATTCTAGTCTGATTTTCACTTCAGGCCTTTATAATATCTTTCTGGTTAGTTAAAAGAAATTGTCACATGGAAATAAGCTCGCCAGATTTTATTGTGTACAACAAAAGTGTAATATAGTATAATATATTATTAATACAATACTTCACTAGTGCATAGGCATACCACTGTTTGGCCCCCTTGCTACGATAAGCATATCAACGCGATTGACAGAGTATATCAAATACTTTTAGATTATTCTAAACATTAATTTTAACTTCCGATAAGAAGAGTATTGATTGATTGAGTTTCTTTATTAATCTTTCTTCATTAATCTCTCATATGTCCCGCATTGTTAAGTTTTTTAATATTAATTTAATCGGTACATACTAGCTCAAAAACTTTTTTTTATTGTCAACGAAGTACCTCTAATTATCTATAAAACTCTTTATAAATTTAATGCGTCTTTTGAGAAATCAATTTACTGGAATTGCTTATATATTTTTCAATCTGTTAATTGAAAAAAAACTTTCCGATTGGAGAATTGATGAAACGTTAAGTCCGTTGTGAATGTTCGGAGTATTTTTTATCATATTTTATTGTATCAACTACTTTATTAAGTTTATTGTGATTTGTTAATTGTCTCTGTGGAATTCACTAAGCTTCTGTCAATTCACAGTGGCGCTCGTCTGAATTAGTGCTGGTACATTGTGACATCTATTTTGGTCAAGTGCGAGTTGCCCGAGGTTAGTCGGGCGTGTTAATAATTGTATAAAGAGTTAAATTTATGAGTATTGAGGTGTGTATTGGGTGTTAACATAAGTTGTGTCCGTTTTTTTCCAATATAAAAATGACCACCAAAAGTAAAACAAAATGGTTAAGGTTATACGTTATTCGAAAGAAAATTTTCTGCTCTACAATATATTGTGTTTTGCTTTTACGTTACATATATTATTTTATTTGATTACAAGCCTTCAAAATAGAATGGCAAGTAGACGACAGTGAGCATTTTCGACACCTTCTGTTCGCGTTCAATCGAGGGAATAAAGTTGTTCGCGATATTTACGAAGTGTACGGAGAAGATGTTATGAGTAAAATGACAGCTCGTCGATGGCTTGTTTTTGCGTTTCAAAGACGATAATTTCAACCTGAAAGACATGGAGCGTTCCAGACGACTAGTGGACTTCGATGAAGACCGCTTAAACCATATTATACATTAAGATCCCCTTCAAATCCTCGTAGAATTACCTGAGCAGATTAATTGTAGTCACATGAATGTATACTGCCATCTTAAAGCAATGGGAAAAGTCCAGAAGTTCGGCGCTTTGGTTCCACATGTTTTGAGTGAAAACAACAAAAATCAACGTTCGACAATTTCTGCTGGTTTGGTCGCGCGTCATCGAGCTAAGCATGACCACAAGCAAAAGTTCCTTTACCGCATCATTACTGGTGATGAAAAATGTTTGAAGGGGATCTTCATCAATAATATGGTTTAAGCGGTCTTCATGGAAGTCCACTGGTCGTCCGGAACGCTCCATGTCTTTCAGGTCGAAATTACCGTCTTTGAAACGCAAAAACCATCGACGAGCTGTCTTTTCATTCATAGCATCTTCACCGTACACTTCGCAAATATCGCGAGCAGCTTTGGCAGATTTATTCCCTTGATTGAACGCGAATAGAAGGAGGTGTCGAAAATGCTCACTTTCGCCTACTTGACATTCCATTTTGAAGGCTTGTAATCAAATAAAGTAATACGAGTATATGTAACGTAAAAGCAAACACAATATCTTGTAGAACAGAACATTTTCTTTCGAATGACGTATAATATTTACCATTTTGTTTTACTTTTGGTGCTCATTTTTAAATTGAAAAAAAAAACGGACACAACTTACCTAATATGTTCTACTTTAGTCATTTATTTAAAAAAATATGATTGTATATGTTCATTGTATTTTTAATATAAGTGTTATAAATATACTTTTTATCTGTTGTAATCGATCAAACACTGCTTAAGGTTTAATATTGTTAAAATGTAGTATTTTTATAAGTACCGCAAAAAAGGGCCCACAGGTACACACCAACCATTTCATACATGACAAAGAAAAGGTTAACTCCTTCCATACGAATATATCTGGCAGGTTTGTTGCTTCAAATATATTTCTTCCAATCAATGAGTTATTGTTTCGTAATTATTATTGGTATCGTCTTTAACGAAAAGCATAAAAATCATATTTGAGAAAAACTAACAAAAATTAAAATAAAAGATAAATAGTATGAGGTGGGAATCGTATGAGATTTAACCCTTTCTGTCCTGTGATGTGTAACTAGTACACATTGCTTCTAAAAACTTTAATGTTTGTATAAATATAATAAATACTGGATTCAGATTTTAGGTATTCCGCCGTAATACATTTACGCGTTGAATGAAAAAATAATATTATTAATAATTAGCACTTATCGGCCACATCAGATATATTTTGTGAGAATCGGGCATAAATTCACCAATACAATCAAACGTGTGCCAGTGTGTGACGTAGGTATGTTCATTAAAAAAACCGCTATAGGTGAGGAAGCGACGCTATACACGTCTCACTCTCACTATACTTCAGTATATGGGAACGCAAGAAATATAATCTCAGTTCGCTCGCTTCTTTCGCTCAATAGGTTTTCGGTACAGGTGGTCGTTTTGCCCGTTTTGTGAACGTTGGCCGATGTTTTTTTTTTTTTTCATGTTTTTAGTTTAAGTAAATTTCCATTATTATCTCTTTCGACTATAAATTTTAATAATTTTCCGATTTTAAATCGCTCATTTTTACATGTGTATTTAATACACAACACCGGAACGGACGGATTTTTTTAGCACGTAAAGGGAAAGGTTAAAGAAGAGAGATTTAAGATAAATAATATAAGGTAAGATTATTCTTAAATATAGATACGAATGTAGCATATCTGACTGAACCAGAAAAATCCTTCAGAAGTCAGGACGAGTGAACCACAAAATATGTGTGATGTATGGATTCTACCATCATCAAATTATAAGAACTCTCCATGTTTAGAAAGCAAATTATTGCGGTTTTTGTTAAATATTAATGGATTTTTTATCGAAATTATTTACTCAATTATGAATAATATTTATTAATTACGACAATTTTGTTTCAAACTAACCGCACAGTCTGTGGTTAGATTGAAACACGAATGTCGCAATCAATTCATGAGCTATTAGTTCGGGTTTAAGGTTTTTTTTACCAATTATGCTCCTGAACGATCTCGTCAGTTATCAACCAAAATCAAACGTACAATTGAACTATTCGGTTTGGTGCCTGTCTTTCAGCCTGGGGATAACGATTCAATTCTCGTTAGTACTCAACCACTTGAACAGCTTTCTAGTTGAAAGATATTTCTCCATGGAAATAAACCTACCAGGTTTTATTGTATGTAATGAAATTTTAATATATTATATATGCTTGTGACTCCTGAAGACAAACTGTGCTATTAGTCTAAAACGTTTATCAATCAGCTCTAAATACTAATTTCTGAGTATCGTGACTGTCACGTTGATGAATGGGAGTGATATATGTGGACGTAAAAAAGGCCGAAAGGATTCGAATAAATGCTGGAAGAAATGTGAACATTAAAAATAATACATCTTCTTCTCCTCCCTGGCTCCATCCTAACTCACTGTCTGCGAAGACTGTTGGGGTCAGCTCTCCTCGTCTTCAGGTTGTATGCTCTTCTGTCCCGGACTACGTCCCGCAGGCCGTGCCTCTGCATCAGGTTATCTTTTTGCACCACCCATGAATTCATTGGTCTTCCTCTGGTTGTTATTGGAATTAAAAAATAATACATGGAGTAATAATGTATGATTTAGGATGAATGTGTTGAATAAGATAGAGAATATGTTTTGGACACGTATAACGAATGAATGAAAAAAAAACTAACAAAACAAATATAAAGTGCTTAATGTGTGGAAGGCGTAATAGATAAAGTCAAAGCAAAGTATGGTTAGATCAGGTGAATGATATTTTGAAACAAGGAAGCTTCAAAAAAGTCATATGAATTGTTTGAGAAGGTGTATGGATATAATAGACGTGAATGATAAGTCTCGAGATAGAAAAGTCTGGCACTATCCTTTCTGTCTACCCCAACAGGGTATGTATATATATGTGAACCGCGAAATATCTTTTGAAGATTCCTCGTCATAGCTTTTTACACACCGCACTTCGAAAAACATCAGTTATTGGTTATTACGTTGCAGATTTGACTTGATCAGTTAATCGCATCGGAGATCTTAGTCTAATGTGCCGTTCTTCCACGTCTCTAGTTCCATAACCTTTCCGAGCGGTCTCTTTCAGCGCGAGTAATGTAATAATTATAATAAAAAGACGCTCCATCTCGAGATTCGAGCACACATTTATTGACAAATAAAAAATAAAACAAGTTGTGTGTAAAGATAGGAAGATGGTGACTGAGGTCACTATTTTAGGAACTTCTTCGCATCTGCAATACACAGATATTGCAATATATATTTTTTGTTGTATTGCATTACACTTGAGATGTATAGTATACATTAGAATCTAGCAGGTGTTTTGTCTTATGGAAATCTCTCCGAACCAACCACAAACGTGTTTAAATAAGCCTTTAGCGGAAATCAGACTTAAACCCATTTTTTAAATGGGTACCAACAGAAATCAAACAAGTAAGCCCCTGGTTAAAAAATAAGTGCCTTACCAACTAGGCCGTGGAAGTTGTTTAATTATTTGGAGGAAAGGAAATAAACCGTATATAATATTTTGTGTATTAAAAATGTAAGGAATTTTATTACACGTGGCTACTATTTTAGATTAAAAAATCAATCCTTCTAACACCTTTCAGACTAAAAGTTTTCCAGTTAAACCTTTTTTGCAAATGAAGAAACTTCCCTACTTTAGAATAATTAGTCCTTTTGTACAGGTTCTAAATTATTCAGTAACCTCAGGATTTTAGGATCAGGGGTCGAGGTTTGTCAGGAAACAATAGCGTGCTTCCGTTTTTATTACATAAACTTTCGTAACATTAATTACCTTATCTACGGGAACTTAAGTCACTTTGGCTAAAGCAGTAACTTGTTAGTTAAAAATATTTTGACAACACTACTTCTCAAGTGTTCCATTTTAGATAAACTTTTTTAGCGGATAGCGTCTCGGGTGCATATTTTGAAACTTTACTGTGTTGTAACGCACGATCATGACTAGGGCTTTCAAACTGGTTTAACCGATTATTTTTGAAAAGTTTCAAAGGAAACAAAAACCAACTATTTAATTTGGTTCACCAGCTAGAATATTTACAAAAATGATTTTTTATCCGAGCACATTGTTTTTGCTATGTGTTTAAGTAACGTTTAGCCATAGGTTGAAACACGACATGTTATTATGTCGCAAGTGTAATCATAAATAAAGAATTCAAATTGTGATCATTATATTAAGAATATTGGTAATTAAATATAAAAGAAATATTATTCATGTTTGCAAACAATTTGGCTGGCTTATTGACATGTGGCACTCTCTTCCAGCCAACCAAACAAAGTTAATTAACATGGTCGCAAAAAATATTCAAATAATTTGAAATAAAGAGTTTTTTTCATTTTTGCCAATAACAAAGCTGATAATATTAGTTAACTGGTTCCAGAGTCTCATAGCATAGACAGTAGAGGACCATGTAAGACAAGCAGAACAGTCAACTAGGAAAGTCAATAAAATATTCTGCTTTAATGTGTAGCGTCAGTCCTTGATCTGAAAGACGCTCAATATTTTCGACGTGATAAGATAGGGTGGCGGGACAGTTGAGGATATTATAAAATTAATGACAACATGCGAATTTAGCGTATATTTCTCACACTCAACCAGTTGAGCTCTTTCTCATGTGATTTTATCACATAGTGTTTCAAAATACGCGTCCTCGGTAAGTTACTTAATTTTTTTATAAACTACCACAAATAATTAATAAGGAGAAAGAACGCTGCAAAAAACAACTTCAAGTATTTTTATAGTAGTACTGTATTGAAAATTTATTTCAATAGTATCATAACTATTATTAAAAAAGAAAAAAAATTGTCATGCGTTCAAATTTTTGAAATAATCTATTATGATATACACTTTCTTAGTAAACAGCACAACCTGGCGGATTAATTGGTACATAGCAGTCTCTTCCAACCAACCGAAAAGATGGTAAAGAGAATTTCAGAAAAAGAAAAGAAGCTTTCAGACTAGACAAGAAGTCTTGAGATTAGTGGGAGCTCAATTTTAAAGGGAATTTTCTACATAAAAGACTCATGTTACGCAAAGTTTTATGACCCTCCACAACCTCCTTAAAGGCTCTTCAGAATGTGAGCATCTCGATTCCTGGAGAGCTAAGGTGGAAAACTTGACGAATCCCTAACTAGAGAATCACCTGATGAAACTAACATAAATGAACCAACACTGACGGAGGTCCAACTGGCTCTTAAGAAATTAAAAAATAACAGAGCCCCTGGCGAAGACAACATCCCCAGTGAACTGTACAAACATGCGCCAGAACCTCTTATCAGGATAATACATCAAATAATAACTGAAATCTGGAATGCAGAGACGCTACCAGATGACTGGTCCCAGGGCGTTCTGTGCCCATTACACAAAAAAGGAGACCAGTTGGACTGCAAAAATTACAGAGGCATAACATTACTGAATACTGCTTATAAAATACTCTCTAATGTCCTCTTTTCAAGGCTCTCGACATACACTGAGAAAATCATTGGTACCTACCAATGTGGTTTCACAGCAGGCAAAGGCACAACTGACCAGATCCACGGCCTACGGCAAATACTAGAAAAGTGCCAAGAATACAATATTGACACCTTCCACTTGTTTATTGACTTCAAAGCGGCCTATGACAGCATAAATAGAAAAGAACTGTATAAAGCAATGTCTGAATTGAATGTACCAAATAAGCTGATACGACTTGTAAGAGCAACAATGAGCCCAACCATAACCAAAGTAAGAATCGACAAAGACCTCTCAAAACCATTCCAGACATATAATGGCCTACGACAGGGAGATGCCTTGGCATGTCTCCTATTTAACGTGGCTCTAGAAAAAGTGATAAGGGACTCAAAAATAGATACCAGAAGCACTATATTCTACAAGTCAGTTCAGCTACTCGCCTATGCAGATGACATAGATATTGTGGGACGGTCACTTGAAGCTACCCGTGAAGCGTTTGTAGCATTGGAGGAAAAAGCAAAAATAATGGGACTTGTCATAAATGAAGATAAAACAAAATTGATGATTGCTTCTAATACCACATATCCATACCCCCAGGTTTTCTCAGCTGCAAATTACAACTTTGAAATAATTAATTAATTTACATACTTAGGCTCAACAGTTACCAGTGATAATAACACCCGAGAAGAAATTGACAGAAGGATAATGGCAGCAAACCGATGTTACTACGCTCTCCAAAAACAGTTAAGATCCAAATTACTGCGAAGAACCACAAAAACACTATTGTACAGGACCCTGATCAAACCAGTCCTCACATATGCCTCTGAAACCTGGGTGATGACAAAACACACTGAAGGGTCCATCGCAGCATTTGAAAGAAGGGTTCTTAGGACAATATACGGCCCAGTGAGAGACCACAATGGTTGGCGTCGTCGATATAACCGAGAGCTATATGATATCTATAAAGAGCCCGATGTGATCAGATCCGTCAGAGTAGGGCGCTTGAGATGGGCTGGTCACATAATCAGAATGGACGACGACAACCCTACAAAACGCCTCACGCTCTCAGTAACACAGGGACGTAGAAGACCAGGAAGGCCCAAAATGCGACGGATGGACAGTGTCAACACGGATGCATCGGTGTTGTCAGTGAGAAATTGGAGAATAAGGGCATCAAACAGACAAGAATGGAGGAAGCTCCTGGATTCAGCCAAGGCCCACCCAGGGCTGTCGAGCTTAGGATAATAATAATAATAAGGTGGAAAACTTGAGGACATAGATACAGTAGTCAGAGTACCTACCGATGAGACACCACCTACCATGGGTCATGGAGGTGTCTTAGTTGTCTGCGCACCCACGTGGATAGATAAAAAAAGAGAAACTTCTTAGATTGAGTGAGTAGCACCAGTACGCATATGTGTTGCCGTCCATCCTTTGCTCCATCTGGTGGATGCCCACTGTGCCAATTCTAAGTTGCTTTTTCTCTGGGCATCTGGTATATAGACATGTTGCTACGCCTTTCTTTTGGAATGAATGGAATACATACAGTTGTGTGCGAATTAATGGAATACAAGTTATTTGAATATTTTTGCGACTATTTAACTCGATATGTGGAAATCTCTTAAAACCTGCCACGAAAATATTTAAGAGACCTAAAGAAAAAAAAAAACATACTGATTTTCTTTGAAAAATGGATATCAACGGGAAAATAACTTTTGAGAACATTCATTAACTTGTTATTTTACTACTTCCATTGCCTTGTTGACAAGACGCCGGTCTTCTAAGCCGGAGGTTCTCGTTGATACCCAGACCTCAAAAGAGTTTTTGTCTGTTTTTTTAAATAAAGCTTGATTGACATATTTCTGGTTTATCAAAAGAGATTGCCACATGGCAATAAGCTCGTTAGGTTGTACTTAATACAAAAAAAAGTGTTATGAATTACTTAACTCGTTACCTTCAAGTCAGCAAGTTTGGTTTCCACCAGAAACTATTTGTTTCAATTTTTTTTTTTTTACAAGTTCATATTTTTCTCCCATACACAGATATTCCCTCTTAATACGTTATTGTCAACGATCAAAGCAGATATTGATTTATTTTGGTTCAAAATGTGTTGACTCACACAGCACAATAAACAAACGTGCTGAAATTCAATGCTTGTGATTTTATTAAAATTTCCCAGTGGTATTTTTCTCACCCTGACATACTTTTCTCACTTCACTCTCCCCCTCATCGTAACTTCAACTCAATTCAATGTCACGGATATTGAACTGCGATATCTAAAATGTTACTTACTTCAAATCTGGGTGATTCTTTACTAAGTTCTGCATTGTAACTTGATTCAAATAAACAAGTATTAAGTTTATTTCTTGAACATTTCATTGTATAACATTTTGACGGACATATTTCTAGATAACGATATTTCCCAACTAACCAGACATAGAAAATAAAGGAAATTACAGGGTCAAAAAATATATTTTAATAATTATTTATTCATACAAAGTTTATGGAAAATACACGTTATATATATATATATATATATATATATATATATATATATATATATATACTATATATATATATATATATATATATATATATATATATATATATATATATATATTTATATATATATATATATATATATATATATATATATATAATATATATATATATATAATATATATATATAATATATATATATATATATATATATATATATATATATATATATATTATATATATATATATATATATATATATATATATATATATATATCTACTGTTCCTTCCAAATGCGCTCCAGCCCATTTTTATTCTTCTGTTAATTTCATTGATCATATTCCCGTCTGCTGATATTTGTTGTCCTAAATATATATAGTGGGGGACTTCTTCTAAGGCTATGTCGCCAATCTTAATTTGTCTCGTTGATGCACGTGTAAATTGGTTGAACATTACTTTGGTTTTAGCGAGGTTCATTTTTAAGCCCACTCGATTGCTGGCTAAGTTAAGCTCTTGAATCATTTTCTCCAGTTCTTCTCTTGTTTCGCTTAGTAGTGTGATATCATCTGCGAATCTCAGGTTAGAGAGATATTCGCCATCGATCTTTATCAATGCATCCTCCCGGTACTCACATACGGCTGTGAAACGTGGACCCTTAACTCAAAAATAATACAGCGCCTCGTCACTACACAAAGAAGCATGGAAAGAAGTATGCTGGGGATAACAAAAAGAGATAGAAAGACAATTACGTGGATAAGAAGCCAAACGAAGGTCACAGACATAATGGAAAGAATACTCAAAAGTCAATGGGAATGGGCAGGACACGTGGTGAGAAGGGAAGACAATAGATGGACTAAAAAGAGCACAGATTGGATACCACGAGAAACAATCAGACCGAGGAGAAGACCTCAAAACAGATGGGACAGACCCTTCGTAAAATTCGCAGGCGTGACCTGGCAAAGAGAGGCGAGAGACCGCAAGATATGGAAATCTTTGAAAAGCGCCTTTACCCAGCAGCGATCAAACCAAGACACAGAAGAACAATAATGATTTAAACCAAACAAAACGACCAACAAGTAAATCTAAACCTGAACCCGACATATTCACAAACTTTTATGCTAATTCATTCGAAAATAAATTACTACTTTAAAATAATATCTATGCTCTCAACTACTGAAGCTACTAATGCATGTACTAATAATTCTTTCTTTCCAGCATTTTAATACCACACCAAGTGTACCAATATGGTTAAAATCGAAGCATTTCATGCTGAGACAAAATCACTAGGTGTCCTCCAAAGCTGTACGGCGGACAGAAAACGGAGGTAGCCACTACCCTAATATGACAAAACCTGGCGGGTTTCACTAAGACAACCGGTGAACAGATGTGAAGCCCAAAATTCAAGTCATAGGGGTGCCCTCACTCAGCAATGGGTAGAAAAAGGGCAGATAAAGATAAAGATAAAGATATAATATATATATATATATATATATATATATATATATATATATATATATATATATATAATATATATATATATATATATATTATATATATATATATATATATATTATAT